>OX276384.1:21060000-21315000 GCA_946251855.1 Alsophila aescularia
AATAGGTATTGAACAATATTTTTTATGTTAATCGTGTCTTTCTTTCTGTTTGTCTGTATGTTTGTTTGTTCACGCATCACGTAAAAACTACTGGACCAATTGCAATGCGGTTTTCATTTTTAGATAGCTTAGGGTTTGATTTAAATCTGGTGGTTAGAAGCAGAGCGATTGATAAAAGTATTTTTGACGGCTGAAGAAATTTTGTTCAAATGTTGGTATATTGGCCCTGGAATAGCACATTATGGTACTTTGAACCTAAAGAAAATACCACGCGTGCGAAGCCGCGGGTACAGCAGTTATAAACTATGAATGTGCCAAGTTAAAAAAAAAACCGTCCAGTACTTTCGGCGTGGTGCGTGTTCTTTTAAATAACTTTCAACGCCTATCCTGCAGGAACTCTAAAATTTTTCGGGTTGAAAAGTATCTAATGCCCTACCTCGAAGTATGAACTCAAATTATACCAAATTTCTTTTGAATTCATTGAGCATTTTGATATTTTCGGTGTGATGCACTTCCAAGGTACAGACAGACAGACAGATGGACAGACAGACAGAAGACCAAAACTTAAAAAAAAACAGTTTAGGCTTTAGTATTGAAAATAGAACGCCACCAAAAAAAAAACTTCAATTTACAGAATTTGGGACATTATCCCACAGGAACTCTTTATTTTTTTGGGATAAAAAGTATTCTGAATTTTAACCCATCATATAAACTATAACTGTGCCAAATTGCATCAAAATCCGTCCAGTAGTTCCAGCGTGGTAAGTGTTTTTTTGAAATAACTTTTAACCTCAATCCTGCATTTCATTTTTCGGAATGAAAAGTACCTATTTATTTAGGGAGACTGAAGTTCAGTGAACATTTATTGTTTAAAAATAGTCTACATAGTGCTCAGTCACTAAAAGCATTGAAACGATTTGTCTAAGACCGTCGGTAGTGCGATGGTCCGTAACTAATGGAGATGCGGCTCCGCAACCGCGCTTCTCAATAATGGCACGAATCTGTCTCTCCACGACACGAGCTGCCCCTCGATGTACGAAACTATACGGGGTTGCTACAGAATCAGTAAAGCCTGTCACCTACAGTGGCGCAGGGCTAACGTATACAATTTTGTGCAAAAACATCCTTTTTTTTTATATGCTACGTTTTTAAAACGGGCAATCTATTTTCCATTGTCATCCAGTTTGAGTTATGTTCTTTAACTTTTTTCAAGTCATTTCGGCTAGTTAGTTTAGAAAAAACATTTGCAAAGTACCAAACTGACAAACAGACTGACAAGAAAACTAATTAATAAAAACTTTATTTATGTGCGTTTGGTATTTTGTGTAAGTATTATTTCACTAACAAACTTCTACTAATCTTCATGAAATCTGAAAGATTATTGTGACATTTAATTTGATAAGGATTTAAACAGATGAGACAGCGCAGATAGAGATCTAGAAAATTGAGGCAATAAAATATGTTTTTTTAAAGTCAAACTCAAAGTCAAACATTTTATTGTGAATAGGCATGTGGGTAAATCGACTAACCTGCGTGTGTACTTCGGTGTATGTGTCTTCTTCCTAGTTCAGGTAATGAGGAACACAATAAGAATCCAAAGCACTGTTCACCCGTATATTGGAGGTTCACAGGTATGTATACAGTTTTACAGTCACAAATCACCACTAAGTCTTTATAATAAACACCAATTGGCGCAAAGCGCGCGTGCGAATGAATGTAAACAGTTTGGAGAATAAGGTACGTGAGCGGGCGCGGCGGCGCGATGTTATTTTGCTAGCTCGAGCGACATGCAGTCGCCTTGAGACCTTGATATGCACTGCGGGAGGAACCCGCTCTGGCCCAGTGCTCGCTGCGCTGGCGCCGGCCGTCGGGGTGGGTCGCAGGTCGCAGCGCACATGACATTGCAGTTGTAGAAGAATGCTTCGCGCGTACGACACGATACGACGTAACGATTTGACGAGGGCCGGTTGATGGTAAGTGTTTGTACATAAATATTTATTTGTTTATATATCATACATATATTTATTGTATGTAGTTTATTGATATAGATTTAGAAGTGGTAGGTAAGTAATATATTATATGTTAATTAATATGTATGTATGTAATGTAACGAAGTATATAAGTATGTGATATTGGTTTGTATATATTTATATAGTGGCGTTACTACGCCACAGTACTCCCCTCCAGAGACCGTCCTAGGACGGGCGAAAGTAAGCGGGGAAAGTAACTTTACGACCACAGCGAGTACTTTTAATTGGTTTAACACCTTCTTTTGTGGTTTTAGGTAGAGGGGTCGCAGTGTTCGTTAAGAAGTCTTCAGTATAACGTTCTTCTGTATAGTAGTCTTCTGAGGTAACTACGTATGCTGGTTTAATGCGTTCTATAGATACAGTCTGTTCTTTCCCCTTCATGAGTAGCTTGTAGACTTTATCTCCTCTTTGCAGCACTTCAAATGGTCCAGTGTAAGCCGGCTGAAGAGCTCCACGCACGGTGTCATCCCTGACGTATACGTGAGTAGCAGATTGTAAGTCTTTGAAGACAAATATGTTTTTCCTGCTGTGTCTCGAAGCTGGTTGAGGACGAATATTGTTCGTTATTGAACGAAGGCGTGCTGCAAATTCCGTTAAGTCTGTAGTTTTATGCGCGGTATTGCATGGTTGCAGAAATTCTCCGGGCAGTCTCAATGTTTCGCCATACAGAAGTTCTGCGGGTGAAGCTTGAATGTCTTCTTTGAAAGCGTTTCTCATGCCTAGTAAAACGAGAGGTAAGCTTTCAGTCCAAACGTGGTTTTGATGACACATTATTGCTGCTTTTAGCTGTCTATGCATTCTTTCGACCATACCGTTACTAGCAGGATGGTAGGAAGTAGTTCTGTTCCGACGGAATCCTGCAAGTTCTGAAAGCTCTTTGAACAGCGTAGATTCAAATTGTTTCCTGCGATCCGTAACGACTTCCATGGGACATCCATATCTGGCGATCCAGTTGGTCACAAATGCTTTCGCGACTGTTTCAGCGGTGATATCGGACAATGCTATAGCCTCGGGCCATCTTGTAAATCTATCGACTGCAGTGAGGCAATAGCGGTAACCGTCTGATATAGGTAAGGGTCCGATCAAATCAATGTGTATGTGCTGGAATCTGGCACGTGGTAATGCAAAGGTACCCATCGCTGGTGTTACATGTCTTGTAACTTTAGCGCGCTGGCAAGCGTGACATAGTTTTGTCCACTCCCGACAGTCTTTGTTCATGCCCGGCCAAACGTAGCGTTCTGCTACAAGTTTTGTGGTTGCGTCAGCACCAGGGTGGCTGAGTGAGTGTAGGCTTTCAAAAACCTGTTTTCTAAACTCAGCTGGTACGTAAGGTCGACGTGTCTGTGTCTTGCGATCACAGAATAACTCCGTCCGTGTTCCTGGTATGGTCACTTTACTTAGTTCCAGTGACGTATCGCCTTCCAAAATTTTTCTTAGCTCAGGGTCGGTGGTCTGTGACTTTGCTAAGTTGCTTAGGTCGACGGGTTGAACCAATTCCTCTATTCTAGAGAGTGTGTCGGCTACTATGTTGTCCTTTCCAGAGATGTGCTGTATATCCGTTGTAAACTGGGATATGTAAACCAGGTGGCGAAATTGACGTGGTGAACATTTGTCTTTATGCCCGTGGAATGCGAAGGTGATGGGTTTATGGTCTGTGTATACCGTAAAGTGTCTTGCTTCCACTAGGTGTCGAAAATGTTTGATTGCGTCGTATATTGCCAACAGTTCCCGATCGTACGGTGAGTATTTTCTCTGGGCTGGATTTAATTTTCCGGCTGAAAAATGCCAGTGGTTGCCATTCGCCGTCGTTCAGCTGTTGCAAAACTCCTCCGATAGCAACGTCTGAAGCGTCTGTAACTAGCGCTAGTTTTGTGTCCATGTTTGGATGCGCTAGGCGTGCTGCTTCACACAGACTTTCCTTGCAGTTTTCAAATGCTTGCAGCGTCTCTCCAGTTATGTTCACAGGATGGGAACCTTTCACTGATCCGGTGAGTAAGTTATGTAGCGGAGCTTGTGATTTTGCTGCGTTTTTGATGAAACGGCGATAAAAGTTTGTTATTCCGAGAAATCTTCGTAATTCTTTGACAGTTTTCGGTGTGGGGAAGTCTTTGATGGCTTGAACTTTACTACCCAACGGCTTAATACCAGCTGAGGATACTCTGCAACCGAGAAAAGTTACTTCTTGTGCTCGGAAAACGCATTTTGACGTATTTATGACCATTCCGTATTCTTTCAGTTTTGAAAATAGGATGCGCAGATGCTGAAAATGGACTTGTTCAGTGGGCGAGTACACGAGAAAGTCATCCAAATACGTATATCAGAAGTCAAGGTCTCTGGTGACTTCATCGACAAATCTTTGGAATGTTTGAACTGCGTTACGAAGTCCAAAGGTCATGAATGGAAATTCGTACATTCCAAATGGGGTCGTGATGGCCGTCTTGGGGATGTCCTCTGGATTTACAGGAATCTGGTTATAGGCCTTAATGAAGTCTATTGTAGAGAATATCGAACATCCAGCTATATTCTGCGTGAAGTCCTGTATGTGGCGGATGGGATATCTGTCTGGGATTGTACGCGAATTCAACATCCTGTAATCGCCGCATGGTCGCCATCCATTGTCCTTCTTAGGAGCGAGGTGAAGAGGTGATGACCAAGGGCTTTCAGAAGGTCGTGCAGTTCCATTTTTCAGCATATCTTCAAATTCTGACTTTGCTATCTTCAGTTTGTCCGGAGCGAGCCTTCTGGGCGTGGCGTGAACTAGCGGTCCTGGCGTGGTACTATGATGCACCGTGTTGTGCCGTATGACCCGCTGTGTTCCTGCTGGTCGCGTTATCTCCGGAAAGTTTCGAAGAAGCTCGACATATTTTGATTCTCCTGTCATGGTTTTGACTGAAGAAATGGCGTCTGTAGAAGGGGCTGGTGCTGCGTTGGCTGACAGTGTAGTTTTGTTGTCTATGAGGCGTCCATGTCGGCAGTCTACCACTAAATTGTAGAAAGATAAAAAATCGACTCCGATGATTGCCTTGGTGACATCAGCTACTGTAAATTGCCATGAAAATGCGCGGCGAAGACCTAGGTCTAGCTCCATCTGTGCATAGCCGTATGTAGCGATTGGTGTTCCGTTCGCTGCGTATAGTTCATACGTAGTTTGTAGTCGTCTTTGATTGAGTGCGGAGCGAGGAAAAACACAGAGGTTGCTACCAGTGTCGACCAGGAACTGCGTCTTCGTCTTTCGGTCCGTTACAAATAAGCGACCTGTTGAAGTGGGGCAATCATTAGTCGCCATTAATGACCGCCCTTCGCGTTTCCCTGCTGGTAATCGCAGGGTTTGACGCAAATCCTTGCGTGATCGCCGTATTTATGGTGATAAAAGCAGATAGGGAACTTTCGGTAGCTTGACTGGGACCTAGTGCGGCTTTTGTCACGCTGCTTGCCAAAATCTCTAGTACGGGATCTCGCCGTGTCTCTAGTTGTAAGTAATTTTACCTGGCGACTGAGTTCTGCGACTTCTTTGGTGACTTTCTCCAGAAGTGAGTCAGGTACAGATGCTGCTGATACTTGCGGCGTGGTTGGAGCTATGTCTTGTATGCGGTCCGCAAGATCAGATAGTACTTCCAGTGCTGCGGTTGGTTGCGCAGCTATAACTGTCTGCACGTTACGTGGCAATCTGCTCATCCATATGCTTTTGATAAAATCTTCTGGCACGTCCGGGCCAGCCAAGCTCTGCTGGAACGTAGAAATTGAGAAGGGCGACGGTCTCCCAACTCTTCGTGCATCAGAAGATGGACTAGTTCTTTTTCCCTGGATGCTGACAACCGCTTTATAAGCTCTGATTTAAGCGTTTCGTACTTCCCTCTAGCCGGTAGATTGATAACAATGTCCTTAACTTCGGCCGCATATCTATGATCGAGTTGAGCACTAACGTAATAATATTTCGTTTCATCGTCTCTAATTCCAGATAGTGCAAAGCTTCCTTCGATCTGAGCAAACTATACTGCTGGTTCTTCAGGCCAGAACGGGGGCAGTCGGACACCGACACGACAAAGATCGGATGGTGTAAATATCTTTCCGCCATCTTCAGTCTGACCGGTAAGATCTTTATCTTGTTCTGACATTTTCAAACGTTATATGATTCTCACTTTCAGATTGGCGTATTCTTTATCGTAGGGTCACCACTGTGGAGGTAAAGGTGTAGGAGTGGATAGATAGGTAGGTAGGTAGGTAGGTACAGGTTAGGTATCCACTTATTGAAGCTCCTCCATCATTACGGGAAGTACTTCCAACCGAGCCAGGTGTTGTTGGCCCGGGGACAGCTGTCCGCTCTGGCCCGGTGCTCGCTGCGCTGGCGCCGGCCGTCGGGGTGGGTCGCAGGTCGCAGCGCACATGACATTGCAGTTGTAGAAGAATGCTTCGCGCGTACGCCACGATACGACGTAACGATTTGACGAGGGCCGGTTGATGGTAAGTGTTTGTACATAAATATTTATTTGTTTATATATCATACATATATTTATTGTATGTAGTTTATTGATATAGATTTAGAAGTGGTAGGTAAGTAATATATTATATGTTAATTAATATGTATGTATGTAATGTAACGAAGTATATAAGTATGTGATATTGGTTTGTATATATTTATATAGTGGCGTTGCTACGCCACAGACAAAATAAAAGCACTTTTACAAGTCCAAATTAATATCTCATGAACAAGGAGAAATACATAAAATATTTAAATACAATCAAATCAATAAAATGTAGGTAATCTAAGTATGCTTTGAGTTTGAAAAAGAAATTTCCTTTTCATGTGCCAGCAGAGTTAAATCTCTCACAGGAAAAGGAAATACCCTTCTGACTCTACCGGTGCTTCGGAAATACGATACGACGTAACGATTTGACGAGGGCCGGTTGATGGTAAGTGTTTGTACATAAATATTTATTTGTTTATATATCATATATCATTTATTGTATGTAGTTTATTGATATAGATTTAGAAGTAGTAGGTAAGTAATATATTATATGTTAATTAATATGTATGTATGTAATGTAACGAAGTATATAAGTATGTGATATTGGTTTGTATATATTTATATAGTGGCGTTGCTACGCCACAGACAAAATAAAAGCACTTTTACAAGTCCAAATTAATATCTCATGAACAAGGAGAAATACATAAAATATTTAAATACAATCAAATCAATAAAATGTAGGTAATCTAAGTATGCTTTGAGTTTGAAAAAGAAATTTCCTTTTCATGTGCCAGCAGAGTTAAATCTCTCACAGGAAAAGGAAATACCCTTCTGACTCTACCGGTGCTTCGGAAATACGCCCGTTACAGAAGAGAGCACCAAGAAACTATATGGGGATGTCATTTTTGCCATATATGTGAATGTTCCATAATTTTTCCAAATGTAATATTTATAAAAAGAAACATATGTAAAATACAAATAAAAAATAAAAGTGTCAATGAGATGCCCCACAATCATCAAACAATCAAAATGGGAAAAATAAAGTAAAAATTGTAACTTAGTATATTGTAAAACAAAGTGACATACTTCATGATCTCATGGAATGTTGTAGTCATGAGACATCTCACACAGTACTTTGAACATTTTATTCACCTAACGTTAACATCGAAATTCACTTATTATTATCATGGAGCTTGAAGACATCAGGCCATGCATTTCTGTAACTTTCAACGCCTATCCTGCAGGAACTCTTAAATTTTTCGGGATGAAAGTATCCAATGTCCTACCTCGAAGTATGAACTCAAATAATACCAAACTTCTTTTGAATTCATTGAGTATTTTGACATTTTCGGCGTGATGCACTTCCAAGGTACAGACAGACAGACGGACAGACAGACAGAAGACCAAAACTTAAAAAAAAAACAGTTTAGGCTTTAGTATTGAAAATAGAACGGCACCAAAAAAAAAACTTCAATTTACAGAACTTGGGACATTATCCCACAGGAACTTTTTATTTTTTCGGGATAAAAAGTATTCTGAATTTTAACCCATCATATAAACTATAACTGTGCTAAATTGCATCAAAATCCGTCCAGTAGTTCCAGCGTGGTAAGTGTTTTTTGAAATAACTTTAAACCTCAATCCTGCGGGAACCCTTTCATTTTTCGGGATGAAAAGTAACCTATGTCCTACCTCGTAGGATGAACTCAAATCATACCAAATTTAATTTAAATTCATTCAGTAGTTTCGGCGTAATGCCTAGCCAAGATACAGACAGACAGACAGACAGACAAAAATGAAAAAACAACAGTTTTGCTTCAGTATCGAATCAAGAGAAAGTTCCAAAAAAAAAATCTAAATATCTTCAATGTACAGAATTGGACCCGTTACAGTTTTATTATAAGTAAAGAATAGAAGAGATAGAGAATGGGTAAAAATTGAGGATACTTGTAAATTCTGTAAATTGAAGATATTATGTTATTTTTTTGGAGGCCGTTCTATACTCAGTATTAAAGCCAACACTTTTTTTTTTCTGTCTGTCCGACTGTCTGTATGTACCTTGGCAGCGCACCACTCCAAAAGAACACATAGTACGCTGAAACTATTCGACGGATGTTGATGCAACTTGGCACAGACATAGTTTATAAGATGGGTGAAAATTATGGATACATTTTGTCCCCAAAAAATAAAGGGGTTCTGTGGGTCCAAATTCTGTAAACTAAAGATATAGTTTTTTTTTTGGAAGTTACTCTATTTTCGATAATGAAGCATTAACTGTATGTTTTTTCATTTTTGTCTGTATGTCTCTCTGTCTGTATCTTAGCCGCGCATCACGCCACTGGAACTACTGGATGGATCTAAATGAAACTTGGTATGATTTGAGTTCATACTACGAGGTAGGACATAGGATACTTTACATCCTGAAAAAATAATGGGTTTTCGCAGGATAGGGGTTGAAACTTATTTAAAAGAACACTTACCACGCTGAAACTAATGGACGGGTTTTGATGTAACTTGGTACCGTCGTAAGTTATATGATGGGTGAAAATATGAAAAAATGGAATATGTTAGGACACGTTTTAGCCCGAAAAAGTAAAGGGTTTCTGCGGGATATGGGTCCAAAGTTATGTTAATATTTAAGTGATAAAAGATATTTTTTGAATGGTTCTCTATATTCGATACTGAAGCCAAACTATTTTACTTTTTAATTTCATCTGTCTGTTTGTCCGCATCTGGACCGCGCATTGCACCCAAACTACTAAATGAATTCAAATGAAAAAAATGCTCTTGGCTGCTTAAAAAAGGTATTGAACAATATTTTTTATGTTAATCGTGTCTTTCTTTCTGTTTGTCTGTATGTTTGTTTGTTTACGCATCACGTAAAAACTACTAAACCAATTGCAATGCGGTTTTCATTTTGAGATAGCTTAAGGTTTGATTTAAATCTGGTGGTTAGAAGCAGAGCGATTGATAAAAGTATTTTTGACGGCTGAAGAAATTTTGTTCAAATGTTGGTTTATTGGCCCTGCAATAGCACATTATGGTACTTTGAACCTAAAGAAAAGACCACGCGTGCGAAGCCGCGGGTACAGTTAGTATATATTATAATTGTTTATACTGTAGTTAGTCTGTACTTTTTATTAAATACAGAATCATTATTTAAAAGTAATATATAAAACTATTTGGCTGATTAGTTACCTATTTAGATTTTTCCCTTTAGGCAAAGACTCTCTATTTGTACTATAAATAGGTACATAAGTTATAGGTGGCCCTATAGTAAGTGACCAATCCTAACATAATAGTTTTTTATTTATTTTGAAAGCGTGAACAAACAACTAAATTCGCGTGACGAACCATTACCTGCACCGTAGGAGTAATTACTAATATGAAATGTCCATTTATTTCCATATTCCTCGTAGTTCGCTTATTCAAACCGTGTGAACACAAAATAACAAAATCTGCACAGCTCGATCATTCAATCAAACTGTAAGGACCTACAAATCCTCGTGGTTCGCTTGATATAACCGTTTGGACATTAAATAGCAAACTCTGCACAGTTCCATTATTGAATCGAACCATAAGGATCTATAAATCCTCCTGGTTCGCTTGCTTGAACTACGCGATTGAACCTCGCGGCCAGAAGGCATACTCGTATGTCACGCTTTTATCGTAGAACTTTTTTAGAAAAACGAATTTTTCATGCATTGTTTTCATAAAGCTCTAATAGTATACGCAGCGTACGCTAAAAACACTACTAGGACGGCTGTTTTTTTTTTGAGAAAATCCGCTCTTGATCAACTAAATTTATGTAAGAGAGCCTAAGGTCTCAAAGTGTATTTAAGTGTTATAATATAATTCCGTTTTAAACCAAATATAACAACGTGCTAACTCAATAAACTGTGATTTTCAGAAAACGACTTTGATTCTTTAACAATGATTATAAATAATGTCTTTGATTAGTAAGCTCTATTGTCGTCTCAAAAAGCCGCCCATCAAGGAATCAATTACGAACAATTGCGAAGAACAAGCTTTAATGCCAAACAACTCCAAATTACTTCCTCTTGTATCCCACGGGCACCCGCTTTAATTCCTGGTCCACACGACACGGCGTGACATATTAGACAAGTTTCGGACTTTAGTGTCACTTGATATAACAAAGTTGGAGTGAATTGCAATCGTAATTAGCAAGCGTGGCGCTTAATGAAGGTGCTTACCATCAGGTAAATAATCTGCTCGGGTTATCACCGAGTTAAGTTTTATAAAATACTAGTTTTCCCGCCCGCGACTTCGCCCGCGCGGACTACTGTTTATCGCGAAAAAGCATCCTATTTTCTTCTAGGATATTAAAAACCAAAACCAATGCAAAACCAATGCGATTTGTTATTCCAGAGTATAAGCTATCTCCATTCCAGATTTCATCAAAATCCGTTCAGCCGTGTAATGATAACGATTTTGATGAAAAGTATCCGATTTGTTATTCCAGAGTATAAGCTATCGCCATTCCAGATTTCATCAAAATCTGTTCAGCCGTGTGATGATAATGATGATGATGAAAAGTATTCTATGCGTTATTCCAGTGTATAAGCTATCGCCATTTCAGATTTCATCAAAATCCGTTCAGCCGTGTGATGATAATGATGATGATGAAAAGTATCCGATGTGTTAATCCAGAGTATAAGCTATCTCCATTCCATCAACATCCGTTAAGCCGTTTGAGCGTGAAGGAGTAACAAACACAAACACACATACTCGTACATACAAACTTTCGCCTTTATAATGTTAGTGTGACTAACTAACTTTGGCATTATCCGCGTATAATTTTCATCAACGTAATGCAGGCTGCATTACTCGTAGGCCATTTCTGGACATAGGCATCTCCTAATGCGTGTCTCTGAACCCAATCTTCTGCTTTTCTCATGTAATTGCTGCCAGTTACTTTGCGCAGGTTGTCACTCCATCTAGCCGGAGGGCGCACTACACAACGTTTGCCTATAACCTGGTCGCCACTCAAGAAGGCCATTTGAACCTAGAAGCAGATTTACACACCGTTTATAAACAAGCGAGTTCTACGAGTACAAGTTGCCTTCGACATTGCGATAAACAATATTTTGATGTGCAATAAGTATTTTGAACACATGTCTGTTTGTGAGACGTTGTCTGTTTGTTTGGGGAGCTTTCATGCGATAATGGCTGGACAGATTTTGATGAAATTTGGAATAGAGATAGCTTATACCCTGGAATAAATTATAGGATACTTTTTATCCCGGAAAATTTTGATTACTCGCTGTAAGTAACGGTTGCCATGGAAACGAAATAACAAGTCTGTCAAAAAACATCAAGAGCATTAGTACTATACCTAATTTAGCATTGGTTTGTAATATCCTAGAACATAGGATGCTTTTTTTCGCAATAAACAGTAGTCCGAGCGGACGAAGTCGGGGGCGGGAAAGCTACTTATTATTATAATGTTTAAAAATGTATTTGTGCCCTTATTGTTCAAAGTACTTTCACAATTCTCCAGGGTTGCTTCAGCTTTAATTGCTCGTCCACATTACAAGGGTGACATATTAGATCGAGACGAAGTTGAACGTTGGCACCCCTAGGGATGCTACTGAGTTTCGTAGTTTTTTGCCAATAGGTAGATGACAGTATGCTGAGTATGTGTGTGAGACAGTTTCTGTGGTAGTAGCAGATCATCGCTTCTTTGAAAACCAAATTTGCCATATAGCCAAATGCATGAATCGAGTCCACAAAGATTAGGTTTAAATAACAAGAGGTTAAGTGGAAGATAATGCTTGCTAGCATTAAGTTCGCCTATTTACCTATCTTATATGTGCAATATAAATTTTCTATCTGTCTATCTAATCCCATAATATACTAGTGGCTCTGTGATCAGTAGACCTCGTGAATCTGTATTTTCATAGCTTAAAACGCTTAAAACTGAATGAATGTTCACCGCGTCAATATTTTAAAACGACCGGTAGGCCGAATGGTTAGTGACCTGAACTTTGAAGCGGACAATCGCGGGTTTGAATCTCGCTGAGTGCATTTTTTGTGTTGAGCAGAAATTACTTTTTCTGGGTTTTTTTCCCGAGTCATGTAAGTTTATTTTTATTGTTTATCGAAAAACTGAGTCGACAAAAAACAACATATAATTATCTAATCTGATCACAAAATTTCACGAGAATCTGTTGAAACATGCAGCCTTTAGAGTAGAACAGCCGGACAGCTGGACATCCGCCGAAAATACGAAAGCATTTTTGCCCAAGCTGAAACGGAGACGCTTCGCTCGCGCTTCGCGCTCGCTCGGTCAATCTGAGCTCACGGCTTTTTAAGTTTTTAATGAGGTAAGATTTAAAAAAGCCTATTGATAAGGTACTAATTCACGGCGTGGACCGAACAAATTATGCTAAACGCACACAATTGGCCCTTAGTCACAATTGAAGCTGTGTTCTTGAAACTACCTTTGCATTTTTTTTCATCAATTTGTTGTACATCTTATCTTACTCTTCTCCTTCTAAGGATTCCGTTTGTCCTAATGAAAAAAAAACGGAACCATCGGAAAAACAGGATCACTGGTGTGCCTGTCTGTCTATCTTTCAGACTGTCACAGCCAATTTGCTCAGAAATCACTGAACCGATTCATTCAAGGTACACAATATCAATTTAAAAAGTTTTTCTTTCTATATCTTGTGATTCAATTGAAAGGGCTTGTTTTGAGTGTCTTTAATATATATTTAGTACAGTTATAAAATATAAATATTTAAGTTATTTAAGAAAATAGTTAATCATCTACGAATCTAAGATCCTAAAAGTTTAAAAAAATACTTCTAGGATCTAGGAAATACTTCCCGCCCGACTCCCCAACCCCCATTACCCCCATTACTAAGAATCATCTCGATCACATCAGTTTTCTAACATAATAATTGTTTCATCCGTTTGGGAGCTATGATCGTCACGACTTTAAAACAAAAGGAGGTTCTCAATTCAACACTTTTTTTTTTAATGTTTGTTACCTCGGAACTCCGTGATTTGTGAACCGATTTCGAAAACTTTTTTTTTTGTTTGTTTGGATATACTTTCAGATTGGTCCCATTTTTTTTTTATCAAAATCAGTTCAGTAGTTTTTTAACCAGTTCCAATAATAAGAAAAAATTGGTTCGAGCGTTCGCGAAGTGCGAGCGTTTGAAGTCGGTTGTAACGTTATTGTCAAAAAATCATTATTCCCTCGTGTATTTTGTTATTTTATCTATTGAAGTGGGATCAAAATGGTCTCTGCAATCCCTGTCTAAAGTTAAAGCTGTTCGTCGTTCACCCTGCGACTTCAATAAACTTTAGTCTTTCTAAGCGAAAGTAACCCTCTCTCTATCTGGATGTGTGTTACCTATTCACGATTTCACTTATCACGATTTTCACAGACTTTGATGAAATCTGATATGGTGATAGTTTTCACCCTTGAAGGACATTGAATACTTTTTATCGTGATAAGATGAAGTCCACGCAGATGAAGTCGCAGGCAAAAGCTAATAGTAGGTACATAATTATGAAATACTAGCTCTTCCGCCCGCGACTTCGTCCGCACGGACTACAGTTTATCGCGAAATAAAGCATCCCATGTTCTTCTAGGATATTAAAAACCAATGCAAAAGTACGTATAGCACCAATACTTTGAAGTTTTTTGACAGACTTGCTATTTCGTTTCCATGGCAACCGTTCCTTACAGCGTGTAATCAACATTTTCCAGTTTTCCCGTTAATACTTACAAATTTCCCGGATAAAAATATGTTTTATCTAGGGTATAAGCTATCTCCTTTCCAAATTTTATCAAAATCCAATCAGCCGTTATCGCGTTAAAGCTCCCCATAGAAATAAATAAACAAACAAAGAGACAACGTTTCACTTTTATATATTGGTACGAGTATGGACGATACCGAGCAATGAAATTGACTCAAAACCTAAAGCGCGCCATCCTGTTTTTATAGTTGTGAAAATACGTAGCAACCTCAGAACTATAGACACTACTCGTAAAAGCTTACAATCTCACCTTTATAAAAATACGTAGCAACCTCAGAAAATACGTAGCAACCTCAGAACTATAGACACTACTCGTAAAAGCTTACAATCTCACCTTTATAAAATTACCAGCTGTGCCTGCGGCTTCGCACGCGTGGTCATTTTTTTAGGTTAAATGTACTCTATGTGCTATTAAGACCTAAAATACCAGTATAACATTTGATCAAAATTCCTTCAGCCATCAAACAGTTTTTTTTATATTTGATCAGGTTTTACTCATTAGATTGAAACACCAAGTACCCCAGTGCTTAAGTCAAACCGTAAGCTATGCGACAGTGAAAACCCCATCGCAATAGGTCTAATAGTTTTTAAGTGATGCGCGAACAAACATACAGACAAACAAAAACAAACAAACATAAAGACACGATTTAAAAAAAAACTATTCTGCTTCAGTAGCTTATTTTAAGTACCCTAGACCATTTTTTTTTAAATTGGCATGATTATCCGTTCAGCCTACTGAAAAGATAATGATTTTTTGTATTGATTTCATATGTTTTAACATATAACGTATAACGTTAACGTTACGTTCACGTTATATGTATAACGTTTTTTACATATAACATGAGATAGTTACCTAAGTACCTATCTTTGCTCGAGGCATTTCTTTAAAAATTAGCTGCGCCCCGTGGATTCATCCGCATGATAAAAAGCCAGGGTATTATCTACCTGCGCACTAAATTTCATCCAAATCCGTTCAGCCGTTACAAACGGAGCTTGGGATAAAAAACATAGATTAGTTTTTAATCTACATTTGTTGCATGTTGGTATCTCATTCTGCTTGCAACAGAGCGCTGAGATATCCTTATGAGCGTGTAGTAAAAAGTATTACACACACTCACACGCACACACATTCTATCACACATAAATTAAGACATCATCCATATACATACCAATATATAAAAGTGAAACGTTGTCTGTTTGTTTGTTTGTTTGTTTGTTTGGGGAGCTTTCATGCGATAACGGCTTTACGGATTTTTATGAAACTTGGGATGGAGATGGCTTTTACTCCGGAATAAAACATGGGATACTTTTTATCCCGGAAAACTATAAGTTTCCGCGGGAGGACTGGAAAAAAATTGATTACTCTCTGTAAGGAATGGTTGCCATGGAAACAAAATAACGAGTCTGTCAAAAAACATCAAGAGCATTGGTGCTATATCTACTTTTGCATTGGTTTTTAACATCCTAGAAGAAAATAGGATGTTTTTTTTCGCGATAAAGAGTAGTCCACATAGACGAAGTCGCGGGCGGGAAAGCTAGTATAAAATATAATTAGGGTCATTTGAAAAGAGCAATGCTGTTTAAACCACGGCTCGCAACATATTTGTGCTGACCACAGGCAAATTTTTCGCACTAATACCTGTATTAGCTGTATTGGGCCGTTGGGCCCCTCGAAGGCCCAATTCAGCCTTGGACTAATCTAAAAACTTAGAAATGCCCAAACTTGTAGGCTTTTGCTAAACGCTCGAATGCCCAAATGCCACAATTGGCCTCTTATGAGCTTCATAGTTGGACCAGACAAATCATTTTGTTAAAAACATTTTGGCATTGACATTCAACGTAATACGTAATTATATCCCGCGTAGGCTATATCTATGTATATCTTACAGCAGGAACCGTAGATTTTTTACGGGGTATAAAGTATCCTAGTTTCTAAGTTGTTAATGAACTCACCAAGACAACCCAAATAAGCCCAAACTCGAAAAGGTTCCATCATTTTGTTGTTGAGCTCCTGTGACTACCTTCCGGCTCCATCATCAGACCCTAGACACCACATAACACCAGATAATTCATCAAGACAAACCAAATGAACCCAAACTTGATGGGGTTCCATCATTATGTTTATTTTGGCTGAAACTATATATACCCCATGTATATTATTTATGTACCTACCATAAAATATTTATTAGTTTATAATAAACTTAATTTTTATATATTTACTAGTATTTGCTATTTACAAATTTACTAGTATTATCTTGCTATTTATATTTTGTTCAAATTCATTTTTGTTTTATTTGTTTATAATCTTTTTTCTTTATTTTTTGGGAATTATACTTAAATTTTGCACATCAACAACTGCCTCTATTATATAGTTATGTGTCTCAATATAGCTTACGGTTGCCTGGAAGAGATCGCTGTTTAGCGATAAGGCCACTGATTGTACTATATTTATAAGTTTATTTTTGTTTGTAAGTGTTTCATTTGGTGCAATAAAGTGTTATCTATCTATCTATGTTGTTGAGTTCGTGTGACTGCCTTCTGACTCCATCATCAGACCTTGGATAAAACCAGAGATCTCATCAAAACAAACCAAATGAGCCCAAACTCGAAGGGATTCCATCGTCCGATTGTGTAGATCCTATGACTACTACTACTACTACTACTGTAGTTATTTTATTGTCATCAGAACTACACCCATGTGCAAAACTTCAGCATCTTTGGACGTCCTTAAATTGATCAAAATCGGCTTGCAATCCAGTCCCAAGCATAATAACACAGTGAATTAAATTAAAACTTGTTTAAAGCTACTAATCCAATTTTGATTAAGTTTATATGGGACTACACAGAAAGTTTACCCTTTTGATTAAAAAAAACAACCATCTTAATCGGTTTAGAAAACTTATAGATAAACACAAAATCAAGGCAATATAAACACAAAATCGAATGGATTTACTCAAAAAACAATTTACTCTCGAAATTCCGCTTAACCAATTTTAATACAACTTTTTATGGGACTACCTGAAGAGTATATTCTTTTAAACAAAAAAGAATTTTCAAAATCGGTCCACAATTGACGGAGATATCGACCGACATATATAAAAAAACATACATACAATCGAACATATAACCGTCTCCTTTTGTGAAGTCGCTTAAAAACATACATACAATCGAACATATAACCGTCTCCTTTTGTGAAGTCGCTTAAAAACATACATACAATCGAACATATAACCGTCTCCTTTTGTGAAGTCGCTTAAAAACATACATACAATCGAACATATAACCGTCTTCTTTTGTAAAGTCGCTTAATGAGGAACAATAAGCAGGTTTTTTACTAGTATAAATTTATCATGTTGTATTTATATTACAATGCTTATTACTAAAATGGTACATATAATAATTAGAAACAGAATATGTACTAAACAAATAAATACTTATTAGGAATTTCAACGTTTTTTTTTTAGTTGAATTGTTTGTACCTCACCAAGGATGCAAATTGTAAAAAAAAAACTGTATTTCTATGTGGTTAGAGTCAAAAGTCATCGTAGCAAACCGTAGCTAAATAAATTCTTGACACGAATGAAGTGATCTTGACAACCTGATGGAACAAAAAACTTTCGAGAAGCGACCAATTATATAATTACATATATATATATATATATATAGAGTTTTTTGGTGCTCTCTTCTCTAACGGGCGTATTTCCGAAGCACCGGTAGAGTCAGAAGGGTATTTCTTTTTCCAGTGTGAGATTTAACTCTGTTGGCACATGAAAGGGAAATTTCCTTTTCAAACTTAAAGCATATTTAACCAAAATTTAATGGATTTAATCTATTAAATAATATTTTATGTATTTATCCTTGTTCATGAGATGTTAAGTTTGATTTTTAAAAGTGCTATTATTTTGTCTATTTACAATAAAATACTTTTACTTTGACTATTTTAATTTAATAATATTATAAACAGGAAAGATTTGATTGTTTGTTTGTTTGTAATGGATAAACTAAAAAAATACAGATTGGATTTAAAAAAATCTTTCACATAATGAAAGCTAAATTATCAGCAAGTAACACTAGCAGGATTTTATTTTTCAAATAATTAGAGATCCCTTCGAAAATTGCAATAATGAAACCTGAGATATTAAATTTTGCAAAAAATCTTGATTACATTGTATCACAAACCAAAGAGTATATAAATACTATGTAAAATCACAAACAAAGGAGGAGATACGGTCTTTGTACATGGAACATTGCCATGGAAACGAAATCCAGAACATTTAATAATCATTGACGTAGGAAATCCTCTATGCTAATAATACACGAAACAGTAACCGTTATTTAACCTCCTTGAGTTAAACAGAATAATACTATAGACGAAATGGTATAGCTCGCGAGGCGTAAGCTGAGCTTTGCATTTGTGTGAGTGTATATAGATAGTGTAGCTGTGATAACCGGACTGAGGCGCGGTGCATCCTTTGCTAGGTTCAAACTGTTTTTTGGCAACCGGCCTGAGGCGCGGTGCGTCCCTCGCGCGACGTAAGTACGGTATACTCACACAAATGCAAAGCTCAGCTTAGGCTTCACGAGCTATATGTAAGTATAAAACCTATAAACATAAACATTTTGTGTAAGAAATTGTTGTTGTTCTAGTTGTCCAAATAAAGTACCTACTAATTTTATGTTTCTATATATCTACCCGTTCGAAGCCGGGGCGGGTCGCTAGTTTACACTAAAATACTTTTAATTTGACTATTACACTATAGTTTTAACATAAAATATATACCCGTGTCGATCCATTTTTTTTAATAAACATTTTTTTAGCAGTCGTTCACTAATTTTCAATTAAAGCCTTCATAAATATTATTGCAACAAAACCCATTAAAATAACACCCCAGTCTTTGTTCCTTGTTTTAAAAGCTAAACAAAACAGGTTGATTACCACTTGAGTATCTAGTAATTAAAGTTTTATTGACGTGAGCCACTAGTATAAGTGGTGTCACGTGGTTGTCACGTGGTGGCGGCCTCAAAAAGTTGGTGCACTTATTAGTTACTATGTGACAGTTGAGCGGATAGAAAGAGCACGTATTTAAATGACAAAAATGGCTAAAAGTGAAATAACTATCTTCAGAATATCCAAAATCTAAATGGTTTAAGAGCGGTTACAGATTAGCGTTTTTTCGGCGCGTATAAGCTCGTTTTCAGAAGCGCCTTATGGCACAAGTGCAACTAATATGAGAGCGTTGACGCACTTTGAAGCTCGAATAAGCGCGAGGTTTGGAGACCATTAAGCATATGTTTTATCTTCACAGATGACGGCAAATAAGTAGGGCAAAAGGAAATATTTCTTCGTCGAAAATGTCAAACCGTCAGAAAGTCTTATTCGAAAATGTGCTAGTTCAAAAGATTTAAAGTGAAAACTACTTAATCTGGAATAAATGATAAGTCAATGTAAAAATGTTAATGTTAAAATTATTTATCTGGTCAACCTATGAAGCTCATAAGAGGCCAATTCTGGCATTTGGGCATTCGAGCGTTTAGTAAAAGGCTACAAGGTTGGGCATTTCTAAGTTTTTAGATTAGTCCGAGGCTGAATGCAGCTAATACAGGTATTAGTGCGAAAAATTGGCCCGTGGTCTGCACAAATGTGTTGCGAGCCGTGGTTTGAACAGCATTGCTGTTTTTAAATGACCCTAATTATATTTTATACTAGCTTTCCCGCCCGCGGCATCATCCGCGCGGACTACTGTTTATTGCGAAAAAAAAAACATCCTATGTCCTTCTAGGATATTAAAAACCAATGCCAAAGTAGGTATACTCGTAGCACCACTCTTGATATTTTTTGATATATTTGTGATTTCGATTCCATGGCAACCGTTTCTTACAGAGTGTAGACGACGCGCCACTTCCTTGAAGCACACTTGTCAGTTTTGAAAAAGAGAGTGCGAATTAGTTTAATTTTCCAAATCTCCCTCGGAAGTTTCAGTAAATGTCCACCATTTTACTGATTCGTGACTTTGACAATAATTGACTGTGACGTGACATTACTTTAAAATATAATACACTTGACATTGGCGAAATTGCTAGTAGGCCAGTGCCTCCGCAGAAGCCATCCAAAAGAAAGAAGAAGAGGAAGAATTAGTTTAATACGTTGTTGTCAAAATAGAAAAATGTCGAAAGTTTTTTAGTGTTTTCCATTGATCCTATTAAAGAAAGGGAGGATTAGGGACCAACTACTCAGCGTGGACCGCGTATATTAGGTGCAAAGCACACAATTGGCCTCAGTCGTAATCGGAGTTGCGTTGGTGTAACACGTGCGTGTTCTTTACCAAATATTATCCAGAATTCGCAGCAAAAATGCATTCCTGTTCTTTTATAAGGTGTACAAATAGCTCAAGAATCAAAAATAATTTCCACGGTGTTACTTTTCACTCGTAAGATTTATAAATCATAATTTTCTTTAAAATTCTACCGATTGATATTGTTTGTAAATCGCCATTTGCAGAAAGGTACAGAAATATACGATTTGTAAGAGTGCGACAAGATAAGCGGCGTATAAAAGATCGCTAAGTATCCGTGATCAGATCGCTTTGTACCGTCAGGAAGAAAAAAAAACATAGATTTTAGAATTGATTTTATTCAGTTAAAAATTCTATATTTTATTTTAATCTACTTACATATAGGTATTTGCCCCTTGTTTATATTAGTAGCGTCAACATAATAGATACTATTTAACATGTTCCTGATATTTCTTCACATGTTTATTTTGTCTACTCTACACTCTATGATATTTTAATTATTATTAAAAGGTTTCCTAAAGATTTGAGGGTTTATTGTTTACTCGCGTCCGTAGGATTCAGCCCTCGATGTCTTACACGTGACGTGGTGGTGCCAAAAGAGCAACCGAATCACCTGGTGGTAGGCTTCTGCCGCCGGCTTTTTATATTACCACCCTCTAGACAAAGTCTTGATGCCAAACGATTTGTCGTGTTCCATCATGATGTTCAGGGAAGCCGTCCGGATAAGTTGTAGGATGCAGTTGTGTTGGAAGGGTGGACCGTGATCGGAATCATGGTGTTTCTGCGTCGGAGGCCTTGCTTTGGAGGGTAGCGGGATCCAAAGCACGGTGTTCTCTGCTGGCCGACCGCAAGTTGTAGGGGGCCCAAGTAGTAGTTTAGCCAGCTACGAAAGCCTGCCCCGCCGCTTGTGAAAAATCCTGAAATAATCCATTGGGCCGGCTGGCGACCGGATGTGAGGAACTGATGAATTATTTCAGGGAGGTTCGGGCGTCCCCGCAGTCTCCACGCAAGTTCTTCAATGGCGTAGTTATGCCTTGACTTCCATGGGTTAGCCATTCCGACATCTCGTTTGCTATTTCTCGTCCAACCTATTCACAACTACTCATCATGAAAAAAGTCCAAAGAAGATATAGTTTAAAACGCCAGATGCACGTCCTCACACTTAAAGTGGATCTTGCGAATATTCGCGGGATTCACTACAATCTCCAACCGGTCCATTATCATCTGGAGACCTCTAAGCCCCACTTGTTCTTCTTGTCGGAGACGCAGATAGGATGTCCAGCTGATACGGCATACTTGGATTACCCAGGCTATATCTTGGAGCATCTATTTATCCCAAATGCCGGCGTTTGTGTTTACGCCCGTGATGACATTCGCTGTCTGCGTCTCCGAAATCTTGAGCACCCTAACTTCTCGGTGATTTGGGTGCTGGTGGACACGGGCATAGAAAAAATTATGTAAACTTGTGTGTACCGCTCACATAGCGGAGGTCGGGGGACGATTTTATTGGTAGACTATCTAGGTGAGGCGGCAAGTGTGGCCCAACAGCGTTACCCGTCTGATCAAATGGTGTTTTTGGGGGATTTTAACGCCCACCACAAGGAGTGGCTTGTCCTATACGAAAAAACCGACCACGTTGGTAGAGAGACGTGGAAGCTTGCTCTGGCGTTAGATCTCTCTCAGCTGGTGCAGGAGCCGACACGGGTACCTGACCGTGACGGTGACACTGCCAACTGTCTTGACCTGTTGATGACGACTGAACCAGATGGATACTCCGTATCAGTATCCCCACCTCTTGGTAGCTCTGATCACTGCCTGGTTAAGTCCACCTGGTTCCCCACCTGATCCTAGCCTTAAGGGAAATAGGCACGTGTGGAGATACAACTCAGCAGATTGGGACGAGAAGCGTTAATTCCTTGCATCGTACCCTTGGCGGCAAACATGTTTCACCTCCCAGAACAACTTGCGCGTCTGCTGTTACAGAGGTAATATGTCAGGCAATGGAATATTTCATTCCATTCAGTGATAAGACTCTTTCCTAAATATTTGATGTTATTTTCTACTTGATACCTCCGCGTTCCTACGCGGTCCTGAGAAAAAGGGTCTTGGTAGGCAGACGGACAGACGGACGGACAACAAAGGGTTCCTTTTTTCCTTTTGAGGTACGGAACCCTAAAAGAACTTTTCTAACCTAAACCTAGCTAAAACTAATTAGTACATGACTTCTTCTTGTAGTACAGTTATTATTTACAATGAATAATGACTCTAGCTAGAGTTCACAAACTACTCGACGACGTATATATATATATATATGGAATCGTAGCGTAACCTGAGCAATGAAAATTCGATTTGCCCCACGAATTTATTGAATTTTTTAGCTTTAAGTAAATATAAAACGCTTCCTCTTTCCTGTTTTTAAAAAAACAATCACAAAAACAAACAAGGCAAGCTTTTTTTGGTTTGTTTGGGTCAAATCTAGTAATTGTAATTTTGTCTCTTTTCTGTTGACTGATTGTCTTAGTTTTGTTCTAATGACAATACAATTATTTATATTCAGCATCATAGTAAATCCAAGATGGACCGCCACAGAATGGCAGAATACATATTTTTTTAACCCCCTTCCAATGGGTATCAAATGTAAGGGCTTACCTAGAATACATTGTACTATGGAAAAAAATACCAAATCCAAGATGGCCGCCACCACAAATGGCAATATTTTTAAATCTTATCTCGCTAAAAAGCCTCAGCTAGTATAATTAACCGAGCGAGCGCGAAGCGCGGGCGAAACGTCTCCGTTTCAGCAAGGACAAAAATGCTTACGTATGTCCGGCGGATGGAATTTGTCCAGCTTTCCTCCTCTTCATGTGAAATTTTGTGAGCAGGTTCGATAAATATATGTTGTTTTTTTTTGGTGTCTCAGTTTTTCGAAATTTTTCAATATTTTTTGAACTACTGCCATGACTCGATAAAACAATAAAAATAAATTTACATGACAAAAACCAGAAAAGGAAAAGGACACAAAAAAAGCACTCAGCGGGATTTGAACCCGCGATTGTTGGCTTCAAAGTCCAGGTCATTCAACCATTCAGCCTACCAGTCGTTTTAAGTATATAGACGCGGTGAACATTCATTTAGTTTTAAGCGTTTTAAGCTATGAAAAGACAGATTCGCGAGGTCTACAGCTCACAGAGCCACTTGTATATTAAGGGATTATCATTTAAATGTAACTTTAGTGGACTCGATTCGTGATAATCATTTGGCTATATGGCAAATTCAGTTTTTTAAGAAGCGATGATCTGCTACTACCACAGAAACTGTCTCACACACACACACACACACACACACACACACACACACACACACACATACTCAGCATACTGTCATCTACCTATTGGCAAAAAACTACGAAACTCAGTAGCATCCGTAGGGGTGCCAACGTCTGACTTCGTCTCGAACTAATATGTCACCCTTGTAATGTGGACGAGCAATTAAAGCTGGAGCAACCCTGGAGAATTGTGAAAGTAGTTTGAACAATAAGGGCACATATACACAAGCGGTGGCGTAATTTCTGTTTGTAAGTTCAGTTCAGATAGACGACCCAGATATAACATTCGTGGCTACCTATGTAGTACTCTTTTTATCCGACTACGGTGAAGAAATGGAAGGTGAATGTGTTCATTCTAAAAACTTGGCCTGATTTTTACAAGCGAGGTATCATCAATCGATTTGTTTACATTAATTTTTTACCCAACTGTAGTTGGGTTTTAGTTTCTGAACTTGTGTCTTGTTACTAACCGTATCTAAAAAAGATAGATACTCTTATTTATGTAATGATTTTCTAAAAGATAAGCTTAAATTAGGGAGGCGCTATCTTAATGACACGATATTAATTGCAATATAATCCGTTCGGTTTGTCAGTTTAGTATACTACCAATAGATGGCGTTACCGTCCCCGTAAGACGGATTTACAAACTGAGGGGAAAATTTGGATGATGATGTAGTGGTCACGGTAGCTCAATTGAATAAAGGCGTGTGCCGCGCACATGCCCTGGATGATGCGGGTTCGAATCCCGTCCGTGATATTCTCGCTAAGCAGGCGTTGATACTATAAAGTTAAAAAAAAAGAGATTTTTATTTATTAACCGACTATAAAAAGTTGTCAATTGATAGTATTTAACTGGATAACAGAAAATCTCTGGTTGTAAAACAAAATATAACTAGTGGCTCTGAGAGCTGTAGACCTCGCGAGCACAAACTTTTTTGCAAACAATATACCGGTTCACAGTAGCGCCATCTAGTTACCTTATTGTACAACTAATATTAATAACCAAGGTGTTCTATCAATCCCTACCTAGTAGGTAAATGGCGGATTCCACTGGTAGAAACCTAAAAGTGAGCAATTTACTTCATTCTGAGGAGCTATTCTGATCATCACGCCGAAGATCCTCATCAGATATTCACAATTTGTTTATGAAACCAACGTAAAATTACTACTGTAAGCGACACGAATCTTAACTATGTGAAACCCGTTCAGGGGATCAGAGGGGAAGGGCACGGGGGTGAAGGGTTCGCAAAAGCTTGCCATTGGATAGAAAAAAGTAGTATTCGCGTAGCATGGCATCGAGCAGGACCGAGCCTTTCGGAGGTACCATGATAAATTATTGTAATAACATTTTCGCAAAATAAAAAGTTTTTCATACAATTTCGACGTTTTTCTCGAAGGAGACCTGTGTGCTTAACAGTTTCCTTCGAGCTCGGATTGTGATTCGTGATAGTAATGTACCACACTCCGCCGCGCACAATGGTGAACACTAGAGGTTTCCTTCGAAAAGAACGCGAACAACAGGAAAAGGAAGAACAGAATGGAACGCCTCAAAGCAAAAATCTTCGGCCAAACACAGAACCTAATGGGCAGAAATATGATAAGAAGTTATTATTTAACCGCACAATAAGTATGGATGCGGGTAGTGTAGTGAAATCCGAACCACCCGCAAAAACGGTTTCGTTACCAACTGCGCATCATCATATACCTACCTGCAAAGACGAAATTGAAGATGTCGTCTTCTTCATCTGTAGTGGCACGGAAGGCAAAGTTGGAATTGGAGGCAGCTGAAGCGAAAGCAAAGATCCAAATGGAAAATGCAAAAATCCAAATGGAACTTATAGATAAAAAACTCGCCGCGGAAATAGCAGATATCAACGATGAATGTAGCGTGAGATCCAAGAATAATACTCAAAGTGAAGTGGAGAAATGGTTGGAGTACAGCCACCAAGAGCTGGATACACAGCCTGCCCCCGATCATGGACTTAACCCGGGCGCGCCGTGTCTGCCGACGTCAAACAACGTCGTCGATAACGATGATGGGACAGTTCGACTTCTGGCCAGTGCTCTAAAGGATTTGACTACCGCTTCTGACAACAATGGACCAAACTCAAACCTATTGAGTCGTATTTGTACCCCCCGGGACTTACCAGCGTTCACCGGGGACCCTATGGAATGGCTTCAATTTAAGCAGTCATACGACGAGCCTTCACAAGTATGCAACTTCACTTCGAAGAACCTCTGGCGTCTAAGAAAGTGCCTTCGAGGACCGGCACGCGAGGCTGTCGCAGCTCTGCTCATCAGTGCTACGTCACCTGAGTTGGTAATTTCCACTCTGGAGCTGCAGTTTGGAAATCCATTGGATCTGATCCTGTCTAGAATTATGCTGGACATCAAAAAGCTACACTCAGTATCACAAGAATATTATAAAGATATAGTAGCTTTTTCCGTGAAAGTGCGGAACTATGTGGCAGCAGTCAGTGTTATCGGTCGCGATGAGTACCTAGTGGCAAGTAGTGTGATAACAAGTGTACTATCCAAGTTACCTACAGTTCTTCTGTCTAAATGGGCCGATTACAGTTATTCGCTAATAAGTCAAGGTAAGAGACCTACACTGCACACATTAGCTGAATTCCTAAATGAAGAAGCTGTTAAATTAAATTCTATGGCCTTATTAAATATACGCAGTACACTTGATAATAACGGTAACTATAGAAGGAGATACCCAGAACCTACTCGCTCACATGCAGTTTTATTAAATGACGAAGATAACATAGAAAAGAAGTGTCAATACTGCCGCTTATCAGCTCATAAACTTACTCACTGTAAAAAGTTTATAAAGTCGCTACGCCGAGATAGATGGACTTATGTTAAAAAGAATAGACTGTGCTATAAATGCTTATTGTCTAAGCACGGAAGAGATACCTGCCCGGCAGCTTTATGCGATATAGATAACTGCGGTTTATGATGATGCGGATGATTATATAGACAGTCAGCCGGACGAGACTGCGTGCATAAACCTAGCGCATGATGTAGGTAAAATCCACAAAGAAGGTGGCTTTGTGGTATGTAACTGGCTGAGTAACAGCGCTGAGGTATTAAATAATTTACCTAATGAACTACATACTTGCTTCAAATGCACATAAACTGAAAATAGGTCAGCAACTTGATGGTGAACGTGCCCTAGGACTTTTATGGTACCCTGAGGATGATACCCTAGGCGTTGATGTTTCGTTCAAACGAATTCCGTCGGAAATAATAGATGGAAAGCGACCTACTAAAAGGGAGGCATTACAATTAATAATGTCGGTATTTGATGTTTATGGATTTTTATCACCGTTCACAATAAACGGAAAAATAATATTGCAGCATACATGGAAGTCTAATATTGGATGGGACGATACTTTAACTGTCGAGATATATGAGAAATGGTTAAAATGGTTAAGTGTATAAACGTCGATCGGTGACATACGCTTACCAAGATGCTACCAATCTACATCAGTTGTACCGAACGTCACAGCTAAGACTGGTTTACCTGCGCGTGCGACGCGACGTGTTGATGACTTTGACAGTTATAGCAACTTACAGCTGCATGTCTATAGTGACGCATCGAGTCAAGCTATGTGTAGTGTGGCTTATTGGCGTTGGATAGAAAATAGTGAAATTAAAGTCGCATTTGTGTCTAGTAAGTGTCGAGTACCTAGATTGGAATTGCAGGCAGCATTGATGGTAGCTAGGCTAGCAGAGACTATTGAAAGGGAACACAATAAAACCTACGAGACGTATATTCTAGTGATTCTACGACAGTGTTACAGTGGATACGTAATAACAATAGGGACTACAAGGTATTTGTAGCTCACCGCTTGGGTGAGATTGATGAATTAACGAATATAAATGAATGGAGATACATACCTACACTTTTGAATGTAGCGGACGTCGCAACGAGGGAGTCCTATGATGTATCAGTGTTTCAGAAGGAGTGGTTTACTGGACCGAAGTTCCTGTACTGTGATGAACAGTTGTGGCCGGCAGATATCGTGATATCCAGAAGACCTGAAACAATAAGCTATAACGCTGAGTGTGTATTAACCATACAAATAGTAAGTGACAGTAGCTTACCTGTACCTGATCCCAGTAGATTTTCTTCGTGGTTACGCCTAGTGAGAAGCACTGCAGTTATGTTGAAGTTTGTTGATAAATATAGACGTAAAGTACTGCGTGAATGCGTGTTGATGGCCCGCGCTGAAAACCTGTTGATGAAATATTCGCAAGCTCAGTCATTTAGTGAAGATATAGCTGAAATAAAAAGTAAAAAATGCATTAGAAAACAGAGTAGATTACTAACCTTAATTGTGATCTGCGTCGTATAAATGATTGGAGTAAATCCTACGGATTAACAGTAAATCCTAGTAAAACGCAGGTCATTATTTTAGGGAGCTCCCGTATGATCTCTAAGGTGAACTGGCTAACCCTTCCAAATATAATTTTTGATGGAATTACTATACCATACAGCGATTCAGTCATGAACCTTGGACTTATAATGGACAGATCTCTCAGTTGGAGCCCTCAGGTAGCAGCTACTAGCTGTAAAATGTTTGCTGCGGCAGCCTCTTTAAGGCGCCTTCGAAATTTCTTACCTACTGCCACTAAGGTTATTCTCGCGCAATCTCTTTTGCTTCCCATTCTCGATTACGCTGACGTCTGCTATCTCGATCTTACCGAAGAACAGCTGAATAAGCTTGAGCGTTTACAAAATGTTGCTATAAGGTTCATATTTGGCTTGCGCAAATTTGACCATGTTTCTCACTTTCGTGCAAAGCTCAAGTGGCTACCCATTCGCCTTCGCCGGAATGCTCATATCCTTAACCTTCTCTATAATATCTTGTTTAATCCTTCTACCCCGAGCTATCTTAAAGAACGCTTTGATTTCCTCTACACATCCAACACCTTAGATCATCCGAAAATCTCACCCTCAAGCTACCTTTGCATTGCAGCACTTTTTACGGACGTTCTTTCACGGTAGAAGCTGTTCGTCTGTGGAATAAATTGCCTGTTTCTATACGGCGTGCGCCATCTTTGGAAGTTTTTAAGTGTCAAGTGAAGAGGTTTTACTTGGAAGTCTAGCAAATATTATGTTTATTATCACGTTTGTCATGTTGCTTGTATTACAGTTTTTTTTTTGTTTTTTATCATCTCATAATTATATTTGGGTATTTATGTATTCATATAATATATATTTATTTATATATGTATGTATATATATTGGAAATATATATATTATTATATACTATTTCTTACTAAGTAGTATTTTTATATCATAATGCACCCCGTCCCTCACAACTATAACAAATCCTCTCCATCCAAAGGTTGCCTGGAAGAGATCGCTTTTAGCGATAAGGCCGTCCATTGTACACTTCTTCTGCTATTGTTCCTTTATTTTTTTGTTGATTTTGTTTGTGGTGTGTGCAATAAAGAATTTATCTATCTATCTATCTATCTTATCACCGTTTCTCGATCAACCTGGAGTACTTCGATGTCAAGGTCGCATCGATGTCGCCGCTCAAGTGCCTCTCGATGTGAAGCAACCTGTGATACTGGATGGTAAAAATAATATTGCACGGTTGATAGTTAGATATTACCACACAAACAGGACATGGAAATCAAGAGATGGTAGTAAATGAATTGAAGCAAAAATATTGGATATTAAAATTGAGACCCACAGTAAGGTACATAGCATCGAAATGTATGTACTGTAAAATTAGAAAGACAAAACCTGAAATACCTAGGATGGGAAACTTACCTGGTGGGAGAGTAGCTTATCACCAAAGACCATTCACCCACTGTGGTGTGGATCTATTTAGACCAATGGAGGTGACAGTCGCGAGACATCGCGAGAAGAGGTATGGTGTACTATTTACATGCCTTACTGTTAGGGCAGTTCACATCGAAGTAGTTCCTTCTCTCACTACTGATTCTTTGCTGATGGCGGTACGTCGTATGGCTTCCAGGCGATCCTTTCCTGGGTTCCTGTACTCAGATAATGGTACCAACCTAAGAGGAATGGAAACGGAAATACGGAAGTCAAAACAAGAACTTGACGAAGAGGTGCAAAAAAGCACAGCCAGCAATTATGGGACACAATGGACGTTTATTCCTCCGGTAAGTCCACACTGGGGAGGGGCTTGGGAACGCCTCATAAGAAGTGTGAAATCAACTTTGAAGGTTGTTCTAAAAGAGCGTGCACCCAGAGAAGAAGTTCTCATCACTCTGATAGCTGAAGTGGAAAACATCGTGAACAGCAGGCCTTTAAACCACGTCACAGTTGAAGCTGGAACAGAAGAATCATTGACCCCGAATCATTTCTTGCTTGGTAATTCGTCGAACTTACCTGTACTTGGACTCTTTGACGATTCCGATCTCTTCTTAAGAAAACAGTGGCGCATATCACAAGCACTAGCGGATATGTTTTGGAGAAGATGGGTGCGTGAAATTCTACCTGACATGCTTCCTAGAAAGAAGTGGAACACTGAGCAACCACGGCCGTTAGCGGTAGGTGATCTTGTATTTATAGTTGACTCAAATGCACCTAGAGGTGTATGGACACGAGGCATCATCCAGGAGATATTTCCCGGTAAGGACGGTCGAGTGCGCGTGGTCGCTGTACGGACTTCTACCGGTATCCTAAAGAGGTCGGTGAGTCGTGTCGCCAGGATACCTATATAGGAGTGAGTGCTGCCAGGGCAGCACTAGGGTGGGGAGTGTAAGCGACACGAATCTTAACTATGTGAAACCCGTTCAGGGGATCAGAGGGGAAGGGCACGGGGGTGAAGGGCTCGCAAAAGCTTGCCATTGGATAGAAAAAAGTAGTATTCGCGTAGCATGGCATCGAGCAGGACCGAGCCTTTCGGAGGTACCATGATAAATTATTGTAATAACATTTTCGCAAAATAAAAAGTTTTTCATACAATTTCGACGTTTTTCTCGAAGGAGGCCTGTGTGCTTAACAAGTACATTTCAAATTAAATAAGAACCATCGAAATCGAATCTAATCAGGCGGCCCCTTTTTGCCCCTTTTTGGGTCTAAAATCCAAATCAAAAATCCCCGACGACAAAAAAAAACGTTTAACCTGTATACCAAGTTTCGTCTAGCATTTTTGCCCAAGTTGAAACGGAGATGCTTCGCTCACGCTTCGCGTCATCAAAAATACTTATTGCACATCAAAATATTGCACATCGCAATGTCGCAGGCAAGTTGTAGAAATTGCTTGTTTATAAACGTTCTATAAAACTGCTTCTAGGTTCAATATATGGCCAACTTGAGTGGAGACTTAGTGTAGTTCGCCCTTCGGCTAGCTGGAGCGATGACCTGCGCAAAGTAGCTAGGAGTAATTACACGAGGAGTGCCGAGGATCAGGCTCAGTGGCGTGCATTAGAAGCCCATAAGCCCAGCAGTGAACTAATGCATGTAGTTGATGAAAATTATACGCAGGCAAAGCCAAATATCGTCATACTAATATTATAAAGGTGAAAGTTTTTATGTACTAGTATGTGTGATTGTTTGTATGTTTGTTACTCCTTCACGGTCTAAATGGTGGCCTAACGGTTCTATAGTGCAATTTAGAATCCAACGATACCGGGATCAAAACCTAGGCTCCGCACCAATGACTTTTGTAAGTTATGTGCGGTTTTCCATCGCTCCGTGCTCCGGAGGGCACGTTAAGCTGTCGGTCCCGGCTGTTATTGATTAATAGCAGTCGCTAAGCCATGTCAGAGGCCCTCGGGCGGCTTGACAAACTCTGACATCAGAGGCCAGCACTACCTCATACGACAAACAAACAAACAACGCTCTAAAGGCTGAACGGATTTTGATGGAATGCAGATAGCTTATACCCTGGAGTAACACATAGATACTTTTCACCATAATCACTCAAGCGGCTGAAACTGCGGGGCGCAGCTAGTATTTGATAAAACTCAATGATAAGCCGCGCAGATTATTTACCTAATAGTAAGCGCCTTCATTAAGCGCCACGCTTGCTAAGTCACTCCAACTTTGTTAGATCAGACACTAAAGCCGGAAACTTGGCTAATATGTCACCCCGTGTCGCGTGGACCAGGAATTAAAGCGGGTGCCCCGAGGGACACAAGAGGAAGTCATTTGGAGTTGTTTGGCAATATTGCGTGTTCTTCGCAATTGATTTCTTGATGGATCAGACATTATTTATATCTTTGTTAAAGAATCAAACTCGTATTCTGAAAAACACAGTTTATTGAGATAACACGTTTTTATGTTTAGTTTAAAACGGGATTATATATAATGACCAATACGAGTAAAAAATGCTTTGAGATACTTAGCTCTATCTCACATCAATTTAGTTGATCTAGAGCGGATTTTCTTAACGAAGTTGAAAATAAGTTAATTTAAAAACATTAAAAAAAAAACTTTTATGCAATAGCCAAGCCATGATGAACCTTAGAACGGGCTATCATAATTAAATGCGTTTACAACATTTAGAGTCTATGCTGTTAACTGTTGAGGAGTTCCCTAATCGCTGAGTTAAGGCCCTTTCATCACCACTTTAATTATCTACTTTACCTTTTCTTTGTTTTCCTTTTCTATTGTTCCTACTTAATTTTTCTAATTATTTGTATCTTTTATTTTTGAGTGTGTTGAATAAATGTATTTTCTTTCTTTCTTTCTTTTCTAATCAGAAGCCAACCTGGAGAGCACCAACCATGGCATGGTAAAACTTCAAACCGGCTAGCATTATATAATGCGTACACAAAATTTCGTGTCTGAGCTGTTAACCGTTGAGGAGTTCCCTAGTCAGGAGCCAACCCCGAGTGCAGCAGCCATGTCATGGTAAAAATTCACACAAGCTATCATAATTTAATGCGTACACAAAATTTCGTGTATGTGCTGTTAACCGTTGCGGAGTTCCTTTATCTGGAGCTGTTCCTGGACGTCGGTTCAGATCATGCTTACCATAAAAAGGCAATGACATCGGATCTTAACTACATGTAAAAATTCAACTCCGTAGGATAAGAGGAAGTGGTTCTAATTCAGCTTGCAAGATTTAACCTAACCATACATACATACAAATATTGCAAGTTAAAAGCTTTTAAAAACAGCCATCCTGTTAGTAATTTTTGCGTACCTACGCTGCGTATACCATTAGAGCTCTATGAAAACAATTTCTGTTCTTCTTAAAAAGTTTTACAAAAATAAACGCGACAACATGAATGTTACAAGCAATTCAAACGGATTTCAGTAACAAATAAACATATGTTATTGCCTCAAATTTCTGGAGCTCTTTGTCCCAATTTGTTAACATCCATATCAAATCAAATATCACATTAATCTGTCACATTTCATGTAGATTGGTTTGGCGTTTAGACCATACTTTTTTGAAAAGTTGATTGTAAGTTTTTGACAGCGGATTTCAAGTATTTCTGCGTTGTCAGTTCTTCGTAACTGACTATTACTTTATTCTGTGGTGTAATAGTGCAAAAATGCGGGCGTATTATCAAAGATTACAAAATATTTACTGAGTAGGTATTAGTTTATTTGTCTTTGACGCGGGTGCGGGTTGGCTGGGGGTTGACAATGTAATGTTTTGTACAATGAAGTATTTAGAAAAAATCTTAGCTACCCGTGCGAAACCGAGGCAGGTCGCTAGTTTTAAATTAATTTGTGGTTAAATTATTGGTGGTCATTTACTATTTACAAAATGCCAAAATCAAAAGATTTGTCGTTTAATACTTACGCAAAATACTAAAAGCATAATGTATCATGAAGTTTTTATTAATTATTTTTCCTGTCTGTTTGTCAGTTCGGTACTTTGCAATTGATTTTAAACTAACATAACGATGAGCTAGAAATTTGAAACTTTAACATAGCTCAAACTCGATGACAACGAAAAATAAAACTAGCCAGTTTCAAAAACGAGGCATATATATAAAAACTCGCTTTTGCATACTCGTAAAATTGTATGCTAGGCCGTACGCTGCTGTAGGTGACAGGCTTTACTATTACTGTAGCAAATTCATGTAGTTTCGTACATCGAGGGGCAACTCGTGTCGTGGGGAGACAGATTCGTGCCGTTATTGAGACGCGCGGTTGCGGAGCCACATCTTGATTAGTTAAGGACCATCACTCCACCGACGGTCTTAGATATATATTTTCAATGCTTTTAGTGACTGAGCACTATGTAGACTATTTTTAAACGATAAATGTCCACTGAACTTCGGCCTTCCTAAATCAATGCCCTCCCATAGAACCCAACAATGAGCAGTGGTTGCTAGCTGTTTGCCCATCATGGGTGGTTGCCATAATCACCACGATAGGAAGACATTATTTCTTTAAGCGTCTTCAAAAAAAACAAGGTTCTCGAGTTGTTTGTTCGCGCATCTCGTAAAAACTACTAAGCCGATTGCGACGCGATTTCTGTTGTAACATAGCTTATGGTATGAATTAAAAAGTGGTGTACTTGGTATCTCAATCCGATGAGTATAAGCCGAGCAATAGATAAAAACTTTATGGCGGCCAGAGGAATTTTGATCAAATGTTGGTATATTGGTATATTAGGTCATGGAAAAGCACATAGAGTACTTTTAACCTAGAGAAATGACCACGCGTGCGAAGCCACAGGCACAGCTAGTAAATAATGAAAATACAAATGAGTAAGAAACTTAGGTGGACCAGTCCCCACAAGCAACACCCGTTCATAAGTATGACTCGTGCACTAACCATCACCCCCCCCCCCCCCCCCCCCCCCCTCAAACATTCTGGTTTCTGGTTCTAACAGCACCCACGGGGAGAAGGTGTGATCCTGTTCGTACGTAATATACTAATGATGGAAATGATTTTGCTGTCAGACATTTTGTCGCCAATAACATGCGAACACATATATACGGGAAACGACGACGAAGGATAGCTCAGTACAACGGAGCGGTATTCCCATAGTCGCCAGTTCGAAGCTTTCTTCATTGTCTTTTTCCTTTCCATCTTAAATCATACAAGACTGATTTCTATTCTACGACTTGGATCAAATTAAGCCGGCTTTACATTAGCTCTTTAAAATTCATCCCGCACCACCTTGCTAAGCAGTGATGTGGTACTACTGCAATGTAAGATTGAGGAATATTTATAGAAACAGTCCAAAATAACAGTTAAGGAGGTATTTAAAAAGAACAGATTGGAACTGTTACGGCAAAACTAAGTGAACAATTATTTTATAGAACTGGTTAAAACATTTTTCCCGCTGCTCTTTGTTGTGACGAGATCTGAAAGTGATATCACTATTTCAATTTTGAACAGAATTCTATTTGCTCGAGGTAAGTAGGTCCAATACTGCACCATGTGATTTCTTATTTTATTTAAGTAGATATGTGTCTAAGCTCACATTGAGCGACTGAGTGCGAAAGATGGAGATCCAAAGAAGAACCAAGGTGAAAGACATTAGTACATAAACCTCAAGTGGCGATAAGAAGGACTCATAGCAAGATGCATTGATGGCAGGTGAAGTAGGTGACTGATAGATTGGTGGCCCCGCGTGGAAAATCGCAGCCGTAGAAGACCAGTGCAACAACGAGGGGTCGAGCTAAATTTGATATGACCTTAGCAAAGATTGGCTGAAGGCAGAGATGATAGTGTCAGAGGGAGAAGGTTTATGCCCTGCATTTGAAGCTGACATTGATGATGATGATGATGATAGTAATTATCATAGCAACATCATCTAAATAATATAACTACAACAAATTCAGTTTAATTTCATCATTGTCATAATCATCCTGGGGCATGCAAACCATCTGTTCACCTATGAGGCTGTCGCTTATGTCACTCACTCAATTATTTCTTTCAAGGTGTACTGGAAGAGGTTTTATCGCTTTTAGCGATAAATCCGCCCGTTTTACATTAGTTATAAGATTGTTCCTATTTGTAGTATTTTTTTGGAAACTGGTGTACAATAAAGTATTATTTATCTATCTATCTATCTTGTCCGACACAAAGTCCATAATAACATGTTGTTAGATAAAATAACTAATATTACACAATTATAAGATGGTGTACAAGTATCTTTAGACACCAAGTAAGTGGCAGTGGCAATGTGAAGAAAACATGATCCGACTTGATTCGACCTTGGTGATGCCACAGGGCTCTTTCAGACGAACGGCCCTGGAATGCCGTCGACAGAGTAGCTGCGAGTTGGTAGGCAAACCGTGGACATTTCGCGTGTCTGGAAATATTTTAAAACTAGCGACCCGCCCGCGACGTCGTATGAGTGGGCTACAATTTATCGCGAAAAAAGCATCCTGTGTTCATCTAGGTTATTGAAAAACAATGGAAAAGTAAACCACCTACGTATTCTCTTTGCCACCAACGCTCTTTATGCTTTTTAACAGACCTTTTTATTATTTTGTTTCCATGACAACCGTTCCTTACAGCAAGTATTCGAAATTTTCCAGTTTTCCCGTAGAAACTTACTATTTTTCGGGATAAAAAGTATTATATATGTTACTCCAGGGTCTCGCTATCTCCATTCCAAATTTCATCAAAATCCGTCGCGTTAAAACTCGCCAAATAAACAAACAAACGTTTTCACTTTTATATATATATATATATATATGCCTGTATCTCACCAACACTCCAGCGTTGTTGCACTATGATACCATAGACTAACTAAAAGTAGGTACGAAGATGTTGCAATTTCCTCAGAGAGCACATCGGACCAACGCATATATATAAAAACATTACAATATTTTAATAAGGCTATCAACCATCTGCCTCAAATCACTACTCGAGTATTTCGGACTATTGCAAGGAATTCTTCCTTGAAAAACACCTTGAGAAACTTATAGTTGCTGGAAAATAGACGTCATAGGACCAGGGAGCCGCAACCCGATGCGATAATAAAGTGATGTTGCTATGATAAGTACGTGTTGGATACGCATAGACTTAGGCTTCCGTGGCCAAGACCCTAAGCTACCTATTATTGAAAACATTGCAATCGTTTCTGTAGTTATTACATGAGTAGTGTTTACATTATACGCCAACAAAGTTTTTTTTTACGCTGAGATTACAACATTATTGTAGCATATAGGTGTGTTGCATATAGATGCACCCTTACAATCTACTAGTCAAGCATTTAACTTATCCTATATTTATACTCAACATCAGCCTATATCTGTTCACTGCTGGACGTAGGCGTCTCCTAATGCAAGTCACTGAGTCGGTCTTCAGCTCTCCTCATCCATTTTCTTCCAGCCGCTTTACGCAGGTCGTCACTCCACCTGGCCACAGTGCGTCCTACACTACGTTTGCCTACACGTGGTCTCCGCTCGAGAACTCGTCTACCCCGACGGTTATCGGTTCTTCGGGAAATGTGACCAGCCCACTGCCACTTCAGTTTGCTTATCCTTTCAGCTATGTCGGTTACCTTGGTTATCCGTCGGATATTTTCATTACGAATCTTGTCCATCAGAGAAACTCCAAGCAAAGCTCTCTTCATAGCTCGCTGAGTGACCTTAAATTTGTGGACTAGTTTGACCGTGAGTGGACTTTGGCACCGTAGGTCATGACTGATTGAAAACTTTTGTCTTCAGGCACTGTGGTATGGGCTTTTCTATTCTTAAGTTGTTTGAGCGCCATCTCAATCGCGTCTAGGCTGACGTCTGGCAGCTCGTCAGTTTAGTGGCGGGTCAGTATTGCACGGGAATTCGGTCATATTGGTCTTCAATCTCAGAAAGGATCACTGGCTTAGAGACGACTGTTGTGCCATTATTGGTCTTGAGCTTTGTCAGATGGGATCTACTCAATTGCTGGGTAATCAATTCCCCCGATTTTGCTCAATTGCCTTTTCTATTTGGCGTGTATTTGAGGATTCGAGGTCACATCGCTTTATAACGTACTTTAATTTTCATTAGAATTAAATCAATACGTAACTCTACATACTATAAACGAATATTTTAATTGATATTAATATAATTCGTTACAAGACATCCCTGAATATGTGCTTATTGTCCGTCATGATGAAATCAATCACATTTTTAGTCACACCATCGGAACTTTGCTAAGTCCACTTCCTCTGTGGTTGCTTTTTGAAGAAATAGTTCATCAAAAAGAACCCCTCTTTTTCCAAAAAGAGAACTAGCATTTATCCCCTGTGATTCCTGCGACAACCTCTCCATCAGAAAAAATACTGGGACTGAAAAAATGGGTGAAATATCCACATGAATATATAAATGTGAAACGTTGTATCTTTGTTTGTTTGGTTTTTTTGTTTGGGGATTTTTAATGCCAAAGCAGCCGATCCGAATAGATGAATCTTTGCAAATAAATTCTGTACAATATAGAGACCAACATAGAATATTTTTTATTCTAGAAAATGAATGTTTCCAGGGGAACTGGAAAATGTAGATTACTCGCTGTAAAAAACAATTGCCATGGAAACGCAAAAATAACAAGTCTGTCAAAACAAACAAGAGCGTTCGTTGGTGCTACACTTTTGCATTGGTTTTTAATATCTTAGATGAACATATTTAATATCCTAGATGAACATAGGATGCTTTTTTCACGATAAGCGTTGACGAAGTCACGGGCAAAAGCTAGTACATTATATTATTAGCAACCAGATGCGGGTTTATTAAAAAGTATACTCGGTCACACACAATTTTATACTAGTGGATCTGTGGACTGTAGACCTCGCGTGCACAATCTTTTTTCAATCAATCTAAGGGTGCACAGTAGCACCATCTAGTTACCTTATTGTAAAACTAACATTATAACCAAGGTACTCCATCAATCCCTACCTAGTAGGTAAAGGGCTGATTCTACTGGTAGAAACCTAAAAGTGAGTAATTTACTTCATTTTGAGGAGCTCTTCTGCTACTCACGCCGAAGATCCTTATCAAATCTTCACCATTTTTTTATGAGACTAACATTAAAGTTCTATCTTTCAAATAAAAAAGAACCATCGAAATCGGATCATATAAGAAGAAGATATTCATTAGCTCCTTTTTTGCTCTTTTTTGGGGGAAGTAAATCAAAAATGCTAAATATTTTAAATAATTCTAAAATCTCATCAAACCTGTATTCTAAGTTTCATCTAGATCGATTGAAAAATGCGACCTGTTGAGGAGAACAGAGATCCGGACAGACATATATTGCCTCTTTAAGATTTCTAAACCGATTTGGATTTTTGATTTTGTTGTTGTTATATTCAAGAGTAAACTTTCAGCGTAGTCCCATATGAACTTCATCAAAATTGATTCAGTTCTTTTAATTAGAAAATCTATTTGTTTTATAGTTTATGTTCTCTGATATATAAGGATTTCTGAACCGAATTAGATGATGGTTTTTACTTGAAAAACAAGACTTCCAGTATAGTAATGTTTAAATTGAATCAAAATTAGATTAGTAATTTTAGTTATTAGTTAATCCAATTGAAGTCGATTTTTTTGTACCATAGTTTTTTGTGCAGCACTTGTTTAAGACTATATTTACAAAGTGTCAACTAACTAACTAAGTAAGTGTAACTTAAGTGTAACTTCATCAAAATTGGTTCAGTTCTTTTAATTAGAAAATCTATTTGTTTTATAGTTTACGTTCTCTTATATATAAGGATTTCTGAACCGAATTAGATGATGGTTTTTACTTGAGAAACAAGACTTCCAGTATAGTAATGTTTAAATTGAATCAAAATTAGATTAGTAATTTTAGTTATTAGTTAATCCAATTGAAGTCGATTTTTTTGTACCATAGTTTTTTGTGCAGCACTTGTTTAAGACTATATTTACAAAGTGTAATCATCATAATTTAATAATATTAAAGCGGTTGGTGCTTTGTCTAGGTGCATGGCCATTTGTTTGTCGTGAAACGTATACGCCACGTACAAATCGTGAGTTATACCGAATTAAAGATCACAAAAACATATGTTTTTCTGATTATCCTCTGTGCGTCCTGTCACGTTATACTCCGTCTTTTGACAAACAATATATATTCGGTACATCATAGAGCTGAGCTGAATACACCTGTTGGATACTCAGAGAATATATCCTCCAAATTTCAAATCTCTAGATCCACCGGTTTAGACTCTGCGTGGTCTGTCAGTCAGTAAGTCAGTCATCAGGTACATCACGATTCTGTTTTATAGGTTTACTAGTGACTCGCCCCGGCTTTACACGGTAAGCGCTCACATCGCGGATTTTTTTCACTTTTAGCATTTATATGTCGTAATTTCTAAAAAACCCAGCAATGAGTGTAATTCAAAATCATTTGCAGTAGTGAGTTTGAACGAAAGACTATTGCCTACTCACGTACTTGACAGACTTGTTATTATTTATTTTCCACGGCAACATGTCATTACGTTCCTTATACAGCAAGTAATCATCATTTTTGCATAGTTTTGATACCTTTAGTTACATTATTGCAATTTTCGTAGGGATCTCTAATTTTTTGAATGATGAAATATTGCCCATGTTACTAGCATTTTATAAATGCAAGAATTTTTAAAATCAGTTCAGGATATTTAGAGTTTATACATTAAAACCAACAAACAAACATGCAAGCAACCAAATTTTTCCTCTTTAAAATATATGTGTTGAAGTTGATTACTGTATAATAATATGTAGCTTATTATTGTTGAATCTTTACATAAGTTAACATTCTATTGCCGTCACCCCAACTGATGCTGGTTGCAATTGACATCAATAAGTGCCGTTCGTCTGCAAGGTTTTGTAGGTTTTCTTAGCAAAATATTTAAAAATAACCATTTATTTGCACTATTTGAAAATTGTGATTTAATGTAATGTGATAAGTTATTTTTTTGAATGACAAATGACGGTATTTTATTTGAGAAAGTGGATGCGAATATTTTCGAAAATTTGATTTCACCTAATTTGATATGAAATGATCGATAATAAACTGTATAACCATAGTATATGATTTATTTTCCATGTGTTCTTTTTATGTGTCGATGACGTTGAGCCAATTATACCAAATAAGACCGCCCATAAGGTTTCATTTGGTATGATTGGCTCAAAACTATTAGAAAGGCGGAGCGTCACGGCCAGTAAGCGTAATTCAAAATATTTGAAGGCGGAGCTTGAGTTACATTATTGCAATTTTCGTAGGGATCTCTAATTTTTTTAATGATGAAATATTGCTCATGTTACTCGCTGGTAATGAAGCATTTTATAAATGCAAGAATTTTTAAAATCAGTTTAGGATATTTAGAGTTTATACATTAAAACCAACAAAAAAACATACAAGCAATCAAATTTTTCCTCTTTAAAATATATGTGTTGAAGTTGATTAGTGTAGAAGAATATGTAGATTATTATTGTTTATCTTTACATAAGTTAACATTCTATTGCCGTCACCCCAACTGATGCTGGTTGCAATTGACATCAATAAGTGCCGTTCGTCTGCAAGGTTTTGTAGGTTTTCTTAGCAAAATATTTAAAAATAACCATTTTGTGTGCTATTTGAAATTTGTGATTTAATGTAATGTGATAAGTTATTTTTTTGAATGACAAATGACGGTATTTTATTTGAGAAAGTGGATGCGAATATTTTCGAAAACTTGATTTCACCTAATTTGGTATGAAATGATCGATAATAAACTGTATAACCATAGTATATGATTTATTTTTCCATGTGTTCTTTTTATGTGTCAATTATACCAAATAAGACCGCCCATAAGGTTTCATTTGGTATGATTGGCTCAAAACTATAAGAAAGGCGGAGCGTCACGGCCAGTAAGCGTAATTCAAAATATTTGAAGGCGGAGCTTGATGACATAAAATGGGCGTTTACTTACTTATGTCAAAGTATTGACGTAGGTAAGTTTTCCACATTTTCCATTGCTCGATTTATTAAATGTCTTTCACAAGCTACTTGTATTAATAGCGCAATGAAACAGTAGATTATAAAATATCGGTGTCAATTTGAATTATGTAACTTAAACATTACTCCCCTCGTGCTAATAATTTCTTGAGCGGATTTAAGAAAATTTATATCTGACAATCGGCTAACTGCAACCTAGCTTTTGGCAGTTTTGTGTTATTAAAAGATATGATAATATACTGATAAGATCTATTTTCTAATGAGAAATATCAGTAAGTGCGGCTAAGAAAATCGATCTAAAATTTCACAATTTTGATTTTACTTTTTGTGGTGTTAAACAATTGAGAATAAACTGTATTACCATAGTATAGGATTTATTTTTCTTTCTGATTTTTAAACGTCAAACCTAGGAAGGAACTTAGCAAATACGTGCTGTTTCAAGGCATTCTTTTTATAATGACTCACATAAAATAGGTCTAGATATCGCGTGATGTATATGAAACATGTTGTTGAAACTTACGCTATTTTCAATAAACTAACGTAAACATCGCGCGCCTCATGCTGATAATTTTATGAACGGATTAAACAAAACGAACAATGCATGCCGAAGAAATGGCTAAATTTGACCTAAAAATTAATGCCTTTGTGCTATTTTTAAAATATACTTTGCTAATATACTAATAAGATCTATTTTCTAATGGGAAATATCAGTAAGTGCGGCTTAGAAAATCGATCTAAAATTTTGCAAATTGGATTTTACTTTTTGTGGTGTTAAACAATTTAGAATAAACTGTATTACCATAGTATAGGATTTATTTTTCTTTCTGATTTTTAAACGTCAAACCTAAGAAGGAACTTAGCAAATACGTGCAGTTTCAAGGCTTTCTTTTTATAATGACTCACATAAAATAGGTCTAGATATCGCGTGATGTATATGATACATGTTGTTGAAACTTACGCTATTTTCAATAAACTAACGTAAACGTTGCGCGCCTCGTGCTGATAATTTTATGAACGGATTAAACAAAAAGAACAATGCATGCCGAAGAAATTGCTAAATTCGACCTAAAAATTACTGCTTTTGTGCTATTTTTAAAATATGCTTTGCTAATATACTAATAAGATCTATTTCTAACGGGAAATATCAGTAAGTGCGGCTTAAAAAATCGATCTAAAAATCGATTCAAATTTTCTCAGATTTTATTTCACTAAATGAGTTATCAAATAATTGACAATGAATTGTATTACCACGAGATAAAATTTATTTTTCTATTTATCAAAAATATGTAGAAACTTAGTGCAAAACAAGCCAAATAAGTCAGATGGAATATTATACCATATTGCAACGTATTAAAATTTATTTTCAAGCCGCATACCTCGCGATTGCTAAGAGGTATTTACATGAGTTTTTAAATTAAAAACGTGTTCTTGCATTTGCTTTTCACCTATTAATTAGGTTCAGATGTACCACATCACTAGCGAATGTCAAGGAGTAAGCGAGCTGATTTTTCTTAGGTGTGTGGAGGCCTATAACTACAAAGAAAAAATAAATAATGAAAGCATTTTTATTAGCACGATATTAATTACAACATTAAACATAAATTAGACATGAAAAGTATAAATAACAAGTACATCATCAAAGTAAGAAGAAAGACACGACTGACAAGTCAAAAAATAAACCTTTTTTTATATCTTACTAGCGACCCGCCCCGGCTTCTCGGGAAGATATATAGAAAGATAAAATTAGTAGGTACTTTATTTGGACAAACAACAACAATATCTTACACAAAATGTTTATACTCACGTAACATTTTGTCTATAGTATTATTCTGTTTACCGCAAGGAGGTTGAATTACGGTTACTATTTCGTGTATTATTAGCATAGAGCATTTCCTACGTCAATGATTATTAGATGTTCTGTGATTTTGTTTCCATGGCAACGTTCCATATACAAAGGCCCGTATCTCTTTCTTAGTTTGTGATCTTACTTAGTATTTATATACTCTTTGGTTTGTGATACAAATTAATCGAGTTTTTAATGCAAAATTTAATATCTCGAGTTTCATTATTGCAATTCTCGAAGGGAACTCTAATTTTATGAAAAATAAAATCCTGCTCGTGTTACTCGCTGATAATATAGCTTCTTAAGTGAAAAAATTTTTAAGATCGGTATTTTTTGAGTTTATCCATTACAAACAAACAAACAAACAAACAGTCAAATCTTTCCTCTTTGTAATGTTTGTGTAGACTTGCTTTCCCGCCCGTGATTTCGTCCTCGTGGACTACTGTTTATCGCGAAAAATCCATCCTATGTTCTTCTAGGACATTAAAAATCCATGGAAAAGTACGTATAGCACCAATGCTCTTGAAGTTTTTTGACATACTTATTATTTCGTTTCCATGGCAACCGTTCCTTACAGTGAGTTATCAACATTTTCCAGTTTTCCCGTGGAAACTTTCAATTTTCCGGGGCAAAAAGTATTCAGTTTTATTCTAGGGTAAAAGGGGTAGGGTATCTTCATTCCAAATTTCAACAAAATGCGTCCAGGTGTTATCGCGTGAAAGCTCCCCAAACAAACAAACAAACAAACAAACAAACAAACAAACAATCAAAAAAACAAAAGGTGACAAAGTTTCACTTTTAAAAGGATTATACAACCAGCAAACACTCAATAGTGAAACGCTGCTTATATTCCTGACCTTATAAACAGAAAAATAGTTACCGGAGACGTGAGATATCTCAGGAAGAAGTTGAGTAAAAAAGACTACCCCCGTGGTAGCCGCCGGCCACGCTCACCACCACCACCGGGAGGTCCTTCACCTCCTCCTGCATCAGGAGCTTCTGCAGCTCGAGCTCATCCAGCTCGTACGTAGTGGCTCGCCGTAACTTGCACTTGCGTACCGTGTACCGATTCCGTCATTTCTATATGATGCATTATATTAAAATTAAAATGTGTTAATTTACACATTTTGGGGAGTCGGGAGCGAAATACAATTTTAATGCTCCAAGCCAACTTCATCTGCACGTGGTCATCCGGATGGATAACAAACGAGGCTCTGGCGACCGAAAATAACGATCTTAAAACAAGCGTAGCCGAAATACACAAGGCAGTGACGGGCACCATTGCGAGAAACTACGCCCTGCATCTGCATGCCCAGCGTGGCGATTATGAGCAAACCTTCCTCTATGAACGACACAACCAATAAATGTCCTCCATTTCCCGGTCACTTTGCTAGTCCTGACCACGGTGGCGGTCATTGAAATGCCAGGGTAGGGGGTGCGAAGAATCCCCGGGTACAGTAGGCCACCCAAAACTAAAACAAATGACCCTGGCTACGTACAACGGACGAACAATTAGACTTGACAAACACGACGGAACTCACAAAGATCAGGTGGTATATTTTAGAATTAAGTGAAGTTTAAAGAAACCCAATGACCCTGGAATTGGGCCACCTATTCTACTTACTTACAGCGCGATAAACAGTCTCAGGGTGGTCTGGGGTTCCTCGTCAATAAGGTCCTCAGTGATAATGTTGTAGAAGTATCCAGTGTATCCAACAGGGTAGCGTACATGATTTTAAAGCTCAGTCAGCTTTTAGATCGTAAAAGTTTACGCTCCGACCTCGGCATACTCGGATGATGAAATAACAGATATGTTTGATGCTATATTTTCAGCCCTACATAACACCACAAGGACGCCTTACAACTTTACTGTAGAAGACTTTAACGCCAAATAACATACTTGCCAGTAAATCGAAAATAGGTCCACACGGCTACGGAGACATGAATCACAGAGGTAAATTCCAAAATACTATTTGGCGAAAAAGGGGCTCTTCTGGATAAACTCATTCTTCAAAAAGGAACCCCAGAGGAAGTGGACTTAGCAAAGCCCAACACTTGAGAGAGAGAATGGCTTCATTATGACGGACAATAAGCACATATTCAGGGATGTTTCAGTGATCAGCAGGTTTAATACCGGTAGTGATCAACGACTTGTCCGAGGCTCCTTGAATAAATATCGAACACAAGCTTGAAAAATGTTGTCCGGTGAAGTCTACGCTCCGACGCAACCTGCTCCAGGCCTCTGTTGGATCAAAACAGTTCCAACTCAAGTTTGAAAGACAAAAATGACGTAGACGAGGAACTCCAACAAGTTGTGAGAATCTTAAGGAAAGGGAAAACTGTTCACTAATGCCCTGCAAGATATGTCTAATACGCTGAATTGGAGAAAAATTGACATTAATATCAATGGCGAGAATGTCTCACATTGATTAATATCGATCTTATTGACCCGGAACCAATTGCAGTCAATGGTGTATGTACCTCTTAAAGTTTTTCAACAATATGTTTACCTTGGATAAATATTGCAATTAGGTAAGAACAACTTTGAGAAGGAAGCCAACGGAAAAATTCAGTTGGGTTGGACAGCATTCGTGTGTTCAATCAGTGCGTCCTACCAGTGATGACCTACGGAGCCCAAACATGGACACTCACGGTTAAAATAGTCTACAAATGTAGGTAACTTAGTCAGGGAGCTATGGAGAAATGCTCTCCTTATCTTGCTGAAAATACATGATTGCTATGTTTGGAGTTTCTCTGAAGGAAAAGATTCGTAATGAAGATATCCGACGGAGAACCAAAGTGACCGACATATATAGCTCTAAGGATTTAGCCTTAGCTTATAAGCAAGCTAAAGTGGCAGTGGGCTGGTCACATTTCCAGATGAACCAATAGCCGGTGGGGAAGACGAGTTCTCGAGCGGAGACCACGTTTAGGCTAACATAGTGTAGAACGCCCGGTGGCCAGGTGGCATGGACTGCGTAAAGCGACTGGAAGAAAATTTATGAGGAGAGCTGAAAACCGAGCTCAGTGGCGAGCATTATGAGAAGCCTACGACCAGTAGTGGACAGATATAGGCTGATGATGATGAATTTATAAATATACTATTATTTTTACCAGACTGCGCTTTTCAAAGGACGGTAAAGTGTTTAATAATGTATGTACGTATGTAAGTAGCTGTAAATGATGATGTATGTACGTCGGTTCCTTTGTGATGGTCTAGAAACCAAACACGTGGGCTGGTTTTGATGATTCTTACGGGAATTTTGGGATTTTTGCTAGTAATAATATTTATAATTATAAATTACAAATTATTAAGTATGTAATTAGGTAGGTATTATAAACATTTGAACGTCTGCTTGCAGTCTTAAAACAAAATAATTAATTTTAAGATATTTTTTATATGACTGTTTTCTGGCAAATAAACAATTTGATTTGATTTAACTTAATGAGAATAATAACAAAAGAAACGGTTCTTAAATGTGATACACAGAAAGAACAGCCAAATTGAGAACATCTAACTTTTTGAAGTCAACACCATATATATATTAAAAAAAAAAAAAAACTTAAAATTAATTATTTTGTTTATATATACTATAAAGAAGTCAGTAACAAAACTAATTAAAAAAAAAGACTTAAAATAGTATAAAACTTATAAGAAAGAAATAATTTAAAAAAAATGAGGTCTTTGCTGTGCCCAAACCGACTAAAGTAAAAAGTAAAGTATGCATTCATCTGGCACAGACCTCAAAAAAATTGAAATATTTCTTTCTCTTAAGTTTTATACGATTTGAAGTCGTTTTTTTATTAGTTTATTATTTATAACTTTTAAGATTCGTTAAAGTAGGTCTCAAAAAATGAAGTAATAACTCATATCGCAAAAAAAAACCATTCTCGAAACAGTTAACAGTCCATTTATTTTAAACAAATGAACCGATTTTTATGAAACTTGAACTATTCCCTAAGTTGAAAGAACTTTAAACTATTACAAAAATAATTATTACGTGGACAAACATACATACATCCATACCAATATATAAAAGTGAATCGTTGTCTGTTTGTTTGTTTGTTTGTTAGGGGAGCTTTCACGAAATAACGGCTGGATGGATTTTGATGAAACTTAGAATGGAGATAGATTATACCCTAGAATAAAACAAAGGATACTTTTTATCCCGAAAAATTGTTAGTTTCCACGGGAAAACTGAAAAACGTTGATTACTCGCTGTAAGGAACGGTTGACATGATAACTATATAACAAGTATGTCAAAAAACTTCAAGAGCATTGATGCTGTACCTAATTTTGCATTCATTGGTTTTTAATATCATAGAAGAACACAGAATGCATTTTTCGCGATAAACAGTTGTCCGCGCGAACGAAGTCGCGGCGGGAAAGCTAGTACATTATAATTGTTCAAATACTCATAATTCATATAGACTTACTTACATATGAGCATGAAGCATTTTTGACAATATTACATACATAGGTACTTATACTAAGACATCCATACAGACTAATATTAACACTTGAAAGGGTTAAATAAAAGTGAAACGTTGTCTTTATGTCCGTTTGTTTGGGGAGTATATCGGATTTTTATGAAATTTTGTAAATAGGTAATGTACAATATAGAGACCAACATGGAAACTTTCAATCCCGGAAAATGGTAAGTTTCCACGGGAAAATTGGAAAATGTCGATTACTTGCAGTAAGAAACGGTTGCCATGGAAACGAAATAATAACAAGTCAGTCAAAAAACATCAAGAGCGTTGGCGATATACTTTTGCATTGTTTTCAATATCCCAGAAGAACTCTTTTCGCGAAAAACTGCAGTCCGCGCGGACGAAGTCACGGGTGAAAGCTAGTACATGAATATTACGCATTTTTTACAATATTATCTACATACGATTCAACTTGAGAATCTCATTTGTTTAAGTCGGTTTAAATGGTCTAGGGGACTTAGAAAACAAGAATATAACATTATTAAAAAAATGGTGTCTGTCTGTCTGTTCATACATCATGTAAAACTACTTGACCGATAAAAATACGGTTTTCACTGATCGATAGCTTAAGTTTTGACTTAAAATCTGGTGTACTTTGTATCTCAATCTGATAAGAAGAAGCCTAGCAATTGATAATAAACTGTTTGACGACTGAACGAAGTTTTAATGTTTGGTATAATGGTACCTTTGGTTTAAGAATAACACATTATGATCCTTGTATTCCAGAAAAAAATGACCACGTGGTTAAAGCCGCGATAACAGCTAGTTAATCATATATTTACAAACTTTATCATATATTTATATGTATAATAAGATTAATTAAAACATAATCATATATTTATATTAGGATATCCTGTAATATGGGCACTAGATAACGGATAAACATACATAAATACGAATATCAACATCCATGACTCGGAAACATTTCTGCTCATCACACAAATGATTGCACCTTGCAGGATTCGAACCTGCGACTGTTTGATTTCGTTCCTAGGGTTAATAGCCACAAGACCAACCAGCCGTCTGAAATTAATAAATTATTATTATAATCATGTTGGATGCAAATACCAAGTCGCGGTATATATATGTATATGAATGAAAGTGTCCACGCGTCTTTCGAATAAAGACTTATCCGAGAAGAGCAAAGCCGTGGATCTGAAATATCCAATAATACGATCGAACTCATTATATTTTTAACATGTCCTATTAGTCAGACGAGCTTGATACATTTATTATAGACTGGCCAAATATATCACAGGATCACAATGTCTGGAAATCCCACCAATGTGACAATACAGGCAACAATACAGTAATAGTTATCCTATCGGTGTCATTTACTAATTCTTTACTAACTATATACGCTTCTAAATATATTGTTAAATCTATTGATATTACCCTGATTTAGCAACACACATCATTTTGTGTTACTAAATACTTTAACTAAATGTGTTGCTGGTTTGTGCTGATATGTGGTGTCTACAGGCAGTCATCTCTGCCATTTTGGGCGATTGTGAGTTTTGCTTAGTTCCTGTTTGCTCGCCTTGTTGAAATCTAAATTACAATCGTGATTCTTCCTCCACAGTTAAATGTAACGGCTACACTCCCTCTCTCTGTTTCTCTATTTTTACCCGACTGAGAAGGCTTATATGCTTGGGTTGTATGTATATTTGAACGTTTCTTAGGTGCATCCTATCCATCCTAAACGGCTTGATGGATTTTGATAAATGAGGTACCATTTCATCAAGACTATTCAAGTTATGTAATACTACAGTCCAATATTTGCAATTGCAACTATTAAAGTTGAGTAAAATATGTAGGAAATAATAGGGATCGTTAAATTTAAATTAAATTCCTACGTTTACGTCGTGCCTCCCGCGCACCACACCTGTACACTATTACGAGTTGCCATAGTAAACGCTCTTGACGTTACAACTCAAGGAAAAGTATCTACGCGACTGACCGGTAAGACAATACAGTGGGTAGAGTCCGACTTACGAAAGAAGTCTCACAGACGTGGCGCTAGTTTCCTTGTAAAAGCGAAAAATGTTTAAGCGTATTAAAACCTGTTTTAAATACGTGATTTTAAGCGGTGCAGCTTAAATTGACGTAAGTTTAGAATAAATGCAAAGAAAAAGAAGACCTTGTTACAAAATCGACAAGGTTTAAATTAAATTTGAAGAAATTTAGTCTAGTTTAGTTTAAGGAGCAACATGACTGAATTGCTGCCATGGCTACGTTACTTGTTGTTTGGGCTCTTTATCAGATCTTTCTTAGACTTATTCCGCACTCTTTAAGTTATAGCAGCACGAACAAAGCAACTAAATATGATAACTATATATGATATGGGTCAAACAAACTTAATATCTTTATGCATTTATATTGTGGAAATGTCAGTTTTATACCAATTTATATTTATCATGACCACTCCAACATAACCCATCCAATAACCCATACCATCACCTCCGCCAAGTAGTCTGTTTGTACTTTTTAGTAAAAAAATTGCCTACCGTGCATTTAACCCTACTAAATTCATAAATTATTATTATTCACAGTATTATAAAAACGTAAAATAACTTGCAGACAAAAAAACATCTCAAAGAGTAATAAGATATGTCACCTAAAATATTCCCCATATAAGTCCCTCGGTCTGCCATTAAATATTAAAAGGGCTAAATATGTAACGGGCCCCAGTCGTGTTGACACTATTAATTATTCTACATTTTGGCTATCAGGCAGGGGCTGGCTCTACACATTATTATATCTGCTATACATTTTGTTAACTGAGCAAATTCGATCACTAAACCAACCTTACGTACCTACCTAGTAAGGTTGACGTATCGCAGTTTGTATGATTGTATGTTTGTCTGACGATAACTTTCGAATCTTTCAAACGATCTTCATTGAATTTAAGAAGACGTTAGAGAAAACAACACCAAAAAACTCTTTATACGGCAAGCAAACGTGTGAAGCATAGGAAATGCAGCTGCGTATGTGTGCGTGAGTGGATAATTTGTGGTTGATACACAATTTCATCGTAAAACACTGCATTGTTTTTGATTTTCCTAAAGAACTTGATATATATAACTAACAAGGTCAAGATCTTGCTGGGATGTGGCGGCCGATCGGCATAATATGGTGTAAGTGTATGTTCTAAAGAACTTGAGACTTGAGGCTTGTCCGAGGCGGATCGGCATATCTCAGGTGTTTCACTTCCGATTTGGCGGTGTAGATCTTTTTTAAATCTTCACCACATGACTTTTCGAAATTTATAAGTTCTAATATTTACATCCAACGTTCAATGAATATTATTATTATTCATATACTTATGCACTTACATCTTCAGATTGTAACCGCCTTTGATCATACAGCTCACACAAAATCTCCACTCTCCAGGCAAATACGCTAACTCGGGTAATCCTGTTTCAAATGGAATACCTAATTATATTAATCGTCTTTGTTGTGTGATCTGAAAAAATACAGGCAAAAATGAACATTTCGATGAAGGAAACATCAAAACTCACGCTTTTACAGACGAATATATTTGCATACTTAATTGCAATAAGCTAATTTAAAAATATTTAAAAAAAGCTTTTATGCTGTAGCCATGTCATGGTAATACAAAGAACGGGCATCACTATTAAATGCGTATATAAAATTTCGTGTCTGTACTGTTAACCGTTGAGGACTTCCATAATCAGAAGCCAACCCCGAGTGATCCAGAAAACGACCTGCAGGTGTCGTCACTTATTTATTCTAAAAAGAGAGACTGTGGGTTTGTTTGTTTATCTGCAAGAAGTTAGAAAACTCCAACAAAACTACTGGATAATTTCAAAATATTTCACCGTGAAAAGTTAACATTCTTCCATATTATAATTAGGACAATATCGTTTTACCTTCAAAATAATACCATACTTCGTGAGGAATATGCTATCAAAGTCAGAACGGAGAGCTAGATAAACTGGCAAGTATTCTATAAAGTGCTCTAGTTAACGAGCTCTCTGTTCTGACTTCGTTCGCATATTTCTCATGAAGCATGGTATTCTTTTGAAGGTAAACCAATATATTCCCTAATTATCTTACGGAGTAGCTATCAAACGCTAGTATCATAGCCTAGAATCCATGAAACTGCTATTTTCCGATATGAAATTTAAATATTACCTTACAAAGGCCAAGGGAGACATATACCTGTCTCCCTTACACGCTCCTAATTCACGCGGTGCCAGCTTCCAAAACAGCAACCGCTCTCCTTCATTCAATTAAGATTGGGGTTATTCAGCGTAACGATATTGAAACGCTGTCAACAACGCGCTAACGCTGTCGCTTTTTTTTATCAACATAAAATATTTTATGAATAAAATAAATAAAAATGATTTAAAGAAACAATTCTAATGGGCAAAGCCTGTAAATGTCAGACGGAAAAATGTAAGTAAATGTGCAGAGTCTCCACTGCCATGAGCATCACTTACTTTTCGTCCACTCTATACGTCAGTTTTTTTTTTTGGCTTAGTTTACACTAGCTGTGCCCGCGGCTACGCACGCGTGTTCATTTCTAGGTTAAAAGTACTCTATGTGCTATTCCAGGGCCTAAAATTCCAATATAGTCCAATCTTTAATATAAAATTCCTTCAGCCATCAAAAAGTTTTTATCGATTGCTCGGCTTCTACACATTATTATGAGATACCAAGTAATTCAATTTTTAAGTCGATCCCTAATCTATCTACTAGTGAAAACTGTATCACAATCAATATAGTAGTTTTTACGTGAAGCGCGAACAAACAAACAGCGATTTTTGAGTCTAAGTAATAATCATCATCATCATCAGCCTATTCCAGTCACTGTTGGACGTAGGCATCTCCTAATGAACGCCACTCAGCCTGATCTTCCGCGCTGTCTTTCGCAAGAAAATATATGTAATCCGCCATTTTGTGGTGGCGGCCATCTATAATGTACAATGATACTGAATACCCGGACTTGTATTGTCATCATAGCTAAAGCTGTGGACCAAATTTCAGATCAATCGGTCAACAGAAAGGGGGTAAAATTTCAAATATTCAAATTGACCCAAGCAAACAAAGATTTGGTTCACTTAAAACAACAAAGAGGGCAAGATAGATAAAAAGTAAAAAAAAAACAATTGGCGCTAGCTAGTCTATCTACTTGTACATGTACATCATATAATTTCAAACACATTACACTCCTTTTTAAAGGAGCCCTCCTTAAAACAAATAGAAATAGGTACCCAACTTCAGAAGTCACCCCTGACACTTGGAATCCAGATAGCAAGACAACTCTCAACTGAACTGGAGCAGAGCCGAGAGTAATGTCAAACTTTGTGAAAGTACGAGAGTATGTTTCTTCTACGACAACATGGCCAGTTTATTCAAAAATGTACGTTTTTTTTTGTTCCCAGTGTACTTATTACTCTATGGTTACGGCTATCAAAAATATTGTTTACTACAATACTTATTATTTTATAATGTCGCAGAAAGTCAACGGTCTGTTTTGTTAGAAATTTGGCTCTGCGGACGCTTTCAAAAACCAAGCAGTAAAGTACTCCTGCTGAAAAATAAGCGTATCTGAGAGATTTTTACAATTTCACAAATATTTATACAGTGCCACCATGCTTCACATTTAAACTATGCATGCAGAAAAATATATTATGAATCTGCTACTGAAGGAGAAAATTAACAAATACTCAGAAACACGTCGCATATCATAAATTGTTCAATTAAAAACATTATAATAAAACGTCACATACAAATAAATTTACTGTAATACAAGTCGGTTTTTAAAGTGTGTCCAGTGAAAAGAAATCCATACGATCTTTTCAAAGTGTGCATTTAATTTAAAAACACTATTTTATAACATTTTGAACATCACAGACGAGATTACCTCAGATGACAAAAAAATGCAATTACCTAGAAAGTGAAATTATTCCAACTATGGTTTCACATTAGTTTATTTGTTCAAAGCCTCAAAAGGCGTAAGTATAGTACCCTTGACGGCAGATGTATATATGAGCCTTTTGGGGTAGATACACTATGACCGTGGGGACCAGGAGCACAGAAAATATATAAATATCTATCAGGGCTTCTGGTCGAAGCAACACGTGACCAAAATGATGGCCTTTACTTTGCCCAAATATGAATTGCCATACAACGTGGCAATGTTGCCAGCATTTTGGGAACGTTGCCCACTTGCAGCGGCTAGATAGACTAGTTCTAGTTTTATTTAACTGCATGTTTATTATTTTTCATCTTGTTAAGTAAATAAAATTAAACACTGTATATGACCGCTGCAGGAAAAAAGTTTAGTTGTACTAATACGCTAGTAAGCGTAATTCAAAATCTTTGGCAGCAACGCAACGCCAAGAAGTTTGAATTACGCTTACTATGAGCAACGATTTTGATACTTATTGACAGACTTGTTATTTATCGTTTCCACGGCAACATGTCATTCCGTTTCGTTTTAATCGGCAAAGTTTTGATACTTTGTGTTCATCATCATCATGTCAGCCTTTAGAAATCCACTGCTAAACATAGGCCTCCCCCAAAGAGCGCCATGACGAGCGATCTTGTGCCACTTCCATCCACCGACTTTCTGCGATGGCTACAATGTCGTCGGTCCATCGTGTGGGGGGTCTCCCCACACTTCGCTTGCTTGTTCATGGTCGCCATTCAAGAATCTTTATTCCCCAGTGGTTATCGGTTCTGCAAACTATATGGCCTGCCCATTGGCACTTCAACTTGCAAACTCTTAGAGCTATGTCGGTAACGTTTGTTCTTCTACGAATTTCCTCACTTCAGATTCTATCACGTAGTGAAACAACGAGCAAAACTCTCTCCATTGCACGCTGCGCAACTCTGAGCTTGTGTATGAGACCAATAGTTAGCGACCACGTCTCAGTGCCATATGTCATCACTGGCAACACGCACTGATTATAAACTTTCGTCTTGAGGCTCTGCGTTATCTGCGACGAGAAGATATGGCGTAATTTCCCAAACGCGACCCATCCGAGTTGGATTCGTCGGTTGACCTCTTTATTGAAGTTGGATCTACCCAGTTGGATCGTTTGACCTAAGTAGACATAGTGATCAACAGCTTCGATAATATTGTACCTGGTAAAAACCAGCATAGGTACGACATGGGCATTTGACATGATGTTCGTCTTGCCCATGTTCATTTTAAGACCCACCTGTTGGGAAACAATATTGAGGTCACTGAGCATTGTGCTTAGGTCTTCCAGGATTTCTGCCATGATGACTATATCATCAGCAAATCGAACGTGAGTGATGTATTCGCTATTGATGTTAACACCATATCCGTTCCAGTTCTGAAGCTTGAATATATCTTCCAGTGCAGATGTGAACAGTTTCGGAGAAGTAACGTCTCCCTGTCTCACCCCTTTTTGCAACTGGATAGAATTCATGCTCTGATCCTGAAGACGGAATGTCATGGTGGCCTTGCTGTACAAACACTTCAACACTTCGATGTACCGGTAAATCTGGCACCGCTGTAATGACTATAGCACTGCCCAGGTCTCAACTGAATCAAAGGCTTTCTCGTAGTCCACAAACGCTAGACATAGTGGCCGATTATACTTTTCGGTCTTCTGTATATTCTGCTGGAGCGTATGGATTTGGTCTACGGTGCTAAAGCCTTTCCGGAATCCAGCTTGTTCGGGAGGCTGAAAGTCGTCAAACCTACGAGTACGAGTGAGACGGTTTGTAACTCCTCTCGAAAACAGCTTATAAACGTGGCTTAGCAGCGAAATGGGTCTATAATTCTTCAAGAGGGTTTTATCACCTTTCTTAAAGAACAAAACCACTACGTTCCTGTGCCACGCCTCTGGCGTAGTACCCTCGAGGATGACGGAGTTAAACAGCTTCTGAAGGACTTTAAGTACCAATGTTCCACCCGCTTTCAGTAGCTCTGTCGTTATTCCGGCCTCCCCTGGTGCCTTGTTGCTCTTAAGCTGTTTGAGAGCCATTCTGATCTCGTATAGGCTGACGTCCGGGATATCTTCGGTATAATGTCGGGTCAAACGGGCTCTTGCTTCGCTAGTCGTGCTAGTAGGACTACGCGATGCTGTGTATAATTGTCCATAGAACTTCTCGAGCTCACTCAAAATCTCTGGTTTCGACGATACGATGCTGCCACTGTCGGTTTTCAGCTTCGTCAACAGGCTCTTGCGAACACTTTGGAGCCCATGTTCCGCTCTATTGCGTTCTTAATACAAGTAATATTATAGGAACGCAAATCGTGTCGCATTGACTTGGAGATCTGTTTATTAAGCAAGCTATAACTCGACATATCCACTGAAGACTGTAGCCTCATCTCGCCTCGTTCTGCAATAAGTTTGAGTGTATGCTTAGAGAGTTTCTGTGTTCTATTTTTGCGGGGGGTCTTAAAGAACTCCACCCGACTGCGTGAACAACTTCCACCAGGCCGTTGTTTAGTTCCTCCACTGTATCGCATTCGGTAAGGATTTGGAAACGATTTTGGAGCTCCACTGAAAACTCTCGGGGTTTTGGATTTTCGGGGGGCAGGATTTGGGCAAAGAGTAGATCTCACCCAACGAGACCTCTCCAGCTTTAGGTTGATATTCAATGAGCCTCTTACCATGCGGTGATCACTGCCGGTCTTAACCCTGTTGATCACAGAGACATCATTGAATATATGCTTATTGGTCGTCAAAATAAAATTTATCTTCTGCTTATGACCGCCGGGGTGCAGCCACGTCCATTTCCTGGACGGGCGCTTCTTGAAAAAGGAGGTCATCAAAAAGAGTCCCTCCTTCTCCATGAAGTCAACCAATCGCTGACCCTTTTGGTACCGCTGTCCAAATCCAAACTGCCCCACTCTCAGTTCATCGCCATTCCTCATGCCCAACCGTGCGTTGAAGTCCCCCATCACCTCTGTGAAGTGTGTTTTCGGGGCATGTATGACATTAGAAATGTCCTCATACATAGCCTCCACTTCAACGTCCGTAAACATTAATAGCGGCTATTACAATAAAATGCGTACACAAAATTTCGTGTCTGTGTCGTTGACAGTTGAAGAGTTCCTTTATCTACAGTTAATCCTGGAAGTCGATTCAGGCCATGCTTACCATAAAAATGCATCGTGGTCGGATCTGAATCAACATTACATTTTCAACTCTTAAACATACACCCGTACATTTTAAGCAAAACTCTAAGCTATCCAACCGTGAAAACCGCATCGCAATTAGTCCAGTAATTTTATAGTGATGCGCAGTGGCGAATTTGCCCTAAGGCCCAGTAGGCCCGGGCCTAGGGCGGCCAGATATTAGGGACGGCCAATCGTGATAAAAAATTCACTGATATTATAAATAGGAAATAACTCTAAGTACCTAAATATTCTAAAGGCTCGCGCATATTGTGGCGGGCCACACTGCACCGCATCGTATAGCAATAATCTTCCTAAATCACTTTCGTACATTTTATGTATAAAATATAGATATGTTACCTAAGTATAATGATATCCTTCCATACCAATATATAAAAGTGAAACGTTGTCTGTTTGTTTGTGTGTTTGTTTGTTAGTCTGGGGAGCTTTCACGCGATAACGATTGGACGGATTTTGATGAAATTTGGAATGAAGATAGCTTATACCCTGGAATAAAACTTGAAACTTTTTTCACGGAAAATTGATGGTTTCCACGAGAAAACTGGAAAAGTATTGATTTCTCGCTGTAAGAAACGGTTGCCATGGAAACGAAATAACAAATATGTCAAAAAACATCAAGAGCATTGGTGCTATACCTACTTTTGCATTATTCGATAAAACTTGGCAATAAAGTAAATTCATTATGTAATCTATAATAACGATGGGTGCTGAGAAAGGGGCGGCTGGTATTACTACATGGCCTGGAGCCTAGGGCGGCCAAGAATGCAAATCCGCCACTGGTGATGCGTGAACAAACATACAAACACACAGACATGATTTAAAATAATGGATTGATTAGATGTCACTTTCTTAGCATGGGTTCTGTATTTCGAAGGGGCGGGCCATGTTATTGTAGATGATCGTAATTCTGGGGTACAGTCACTAACAAAACTGTTGTTGTTCGAAACAAAACGAATGTGATTTGATTCATGAGATCGGGTGATACTTTTATCCAGGCAGTCATAGTTGTCACATTATAATTGTTTAAAGATATTTTCTTGCTTATTAAGCTTCGTTACTTACATTTAAATAAATTCTTTAATGACATTTATCATTATTTTTATTCTTCTAAAAATTGCTATATTTCAAATATCTTCATAACTTTTAATTTTTGGGGGGCTTACATTTGTTGCATTATAGTACCCCTAACATGTCTTGCGGGGAATAAGTCGATTTACCAATAATCCTGCAGATTGAAAGAGTCTTCCAGACTGACGAAGAACTTCGGGTTTAAACTTCGTCTCTTTTGTCCTAAGAAAGTCGTAGGTATTAAAAGCTTTTATTTTACTTGCAATATTTGTATGTATGTATGTTTAGGTCAAATCTTGCAAGCTGAGCTAGAACCACTTCCTATTATGCTACGGAGTTGAATTTTAGATTTTGGTTCAGTTCCGATGACAATGCATTTTTATGGTAAGCATGACCTGAATTAGCTCCAGATAAAGGAACTCTTCAACGGTCAACAGCACAGTCACGAAATGTTGCATACGTAAATACGTACACAAATGTACATATTACGATAGACGGTTTTAAGTTTTACCGCATGTTTGCTGCACTACTCCTCAACAGCACATACATCAAGTATTGTATACGCATTTATTTGTGATAGCCTGTTCTAAGTTTCATCATGACATGACTACTACATAAGCGATTTTATTTCAAAACGTATATTAATTAATTCAAATAAGGAGTCAGCACATTTAACATAGTAACAGCTTGTACATATCGCTAACGGCAATATTACATAGAAATGCTACGACAGGATCTAATTATTAAACGAATACATATATCAAATAACTTATTAATGTATGATATGCATCAAATCAGATATACCAATTTACCCAAAACCGTTCTCAAATTCTGGATTTACCTCGATTTCGTCTCCTCGTGTAATTTGACGTTATTTTTGATCCCAATATTAGATCAGGCGTTATGGCGTGCGGACTGATCATTTAGCGGATTTTATATTTGCCCTTCGCCGAGGAGACAGGAAGGTGTTTTAGGAAGGAGGAGGCATTTTTTTTCTGATTTTGGGCGTAATTTTTGATTGATAAAATAAATAATGAACCCCTAGTAGTTCATTACATTATCACATTGTTTTAAAGTCTTCAATCAGTGCATCCTAACATTCACAACCTCATCATTATTATCATCAGCCTGTGTCAGTCCACTGCTGGACATAGGCCTCTCCCAAAGCACGCCACTGAGCCCGATCTTCGGCTCCTCTCTTCCAACCGCTGCCAGCCACTTTGCCAAAACTTTTTTTGCACTTTGCTTTGTTTTTTTTTCTCCAATGTGTTTAGCTGGAGGGTGCCCTAGACTACGCTAACAGAGTCACGGTCTCCACTTAAGAACACGTCCACCCCAACGGTTATCAGTCCTTCGACAGATATGATCAGCCCACTGCCACTTCAGCTTACTAATCCTAAGGGCAATATCGAGAACGTTGGTTCTCTGCCGGATCACCTCATTCCGGATACGATCATTCAGAGAAACTCCGAGCATAGCCCTTTCCATAGCCACCTGAGCGACCTTAAATTGGTGGACTAGTCATACCGTGAGTGTCCACGACTCGGCTCCGTATGTCATAACAGGTAGACAGACTGGTTGAAGTCTTCAAATTTTGCGGATTGGCGACTAGAAGACTCGATGAAGCCTTGCAAAAGTTGCCCTGCAGCCCTGCTGTATTCTTCTGCGGGTCTCTCTCTGTTTTTGTTACCTAGTTGAAAAGTTTGCCCCGGGTAAACATACTCGTGAACAACTTTGAGAGTAGTTCCGTTAACAGCAATTGGTTCCGGAATAACATGTTCGTTGAATATAACCTTGGTTTTGTCCAAGTTCATCCGGAGACCAATGCGTTGAGAAGAACCAGCTAGGCTGTCCAACATCTCTTGTAAGACCTGCAACGTTTCTGCCACAATAACGATTTCCTCCGCAAATCTCAAGTGTGAGATGTACTCACCGTTAATGTTAACATATCCCCCAACGCATTTGAGAACAATTTCGGAGAAATAACGTTTCCTTGTCTCACACATCGATGCTTAGTCTGCTGGTTCTGCACTTGGATGGTCATTGGTGCAGCGTCATACAGACATCACAATACTTGGATATATCGCCAGTCGAATTGACATCGCTGCAGTGACTCCAAAATAGACCAAGTCTCGATAGAGTCAAAGGCTTCCTCATAATCCACAAACGCTAGGCACAGGGTATGATTATACTCTTCGGTCTTCTGTATAATCTGCCGCACTGTATGGGTATGGACTATGGTGCCGTATCCTTGTTAAAACCCAGCTTGCTCTGTTGGCTGGAATTCGTCGAATCTCCACACAAGACGATTCTTGATGACTCTCGAAAACAGCTTGTAGACAGCTTGTAGCTTGTAGACTTGGGTGAGGAGGGAAATGAGCCGATAATTTTTCAAAAGGGTCTTGTCATTCTTTTTGCAAAACAGGACGACCACACTCTTGTTCCATACCTTTGGAGTTTTCCCAGACAAAAGGACAGAATTAAACAACGCTGAAGCTCTTTAAGCGTAGGAGTAACTCCTGTTTTCAGGAGCTCCTTAGTAATTCCGTCCTCACCTTGGGCTTTTCCATTTTTGAGCTGTTTCAGAGCCATCTCGATTTCGTCAAGGCAGATTACATGAAGTCATGGTCATGACTGACATACGGAGACAAAACGTAGACAATGACGGTCAAACTAGTCCACAAATTTAAAGTCAGCGAGCTAAGGAGAGAGCTACATATGATTGGATTTACTCTGAAGGACAAGATTCATAATGAAGATTTCCGACGGAGAACCAAGGTACCCGACATAGCTCAAAAGATAAGCAAGCCACATTTCCCGAAGAACCAATAACCGTTGGGGTAAACGAGTTCTCGAGTGGAGAAAACGTTTAGGCAAACGTAGTGTGTCCTACACTACGTCTGTCTTGTGGCAAGGTGGAGTGACGAAGTGCAAATGGCGGCTGGAAGAGAATGGATGAGGGCAGCTGAAGACTGAGCTCACTGGCGTGCATTAAGATAGGCCTATGTCCAGCAGCGGACAGATATTGGCTGATTATGATGATGATGATGGTGATGATTGTTTTAACACTACTGTAGTATGTAGTGCTCGGCATAAAAACCCATGAATTTAGGAAATGGGCTTCAGCGTTTTCCTGTGTACGTATCAAAATTTATACTGCGATCCTAAGCCGCCTGCCAAGCAATGTGATTATGTTAACCCCCATCCATAAGGTGGAAGCCCATATTCAGCAGTGGACTTCTTTGGGCTGATGATTATGATGTGATGATGAAATTTTGCAGTGGCTAGCAGATTTTAAAATTTGGTATATAGATTTAAGTTTATTACAAAGGATTAACATTTTGGAATGCACGTTTATCTATACTTATAAGAACTAAAAAGTCTGTACAAAGATGTTATGCAAATAAAGATACTGAATACTGGATGATTAAAAAAAAAAGGTCTAGCGTACTTATTAGTAAAATAAGCTAAGGAAAACGTTTTTTTTTTTTTAATCCTCTCCATACCCTCCATTTTTTTTAAAGCTAGTACAGCTAGTTTTTAATATTAGTGTGATGTGATTTTATTGATAACTAGTTGCGCCCCGCGGCTTCACCCGTTATGATGATGGATGCTGATGATGATGATGATGATGAAAAGTAGCCAATTTTATGACGTTTTGAATGGCCTGTCAGTTCTAATGTATGGAGTTCTGCACCGCTTGATAAGCGAGTATTCATTTTTAAAACTCTGATGGGCTTTGATGGGCCTGTTTACGACAGGAGCTACACTTCTCTGATTTATAATATTGTGAAGTGTGAAGTGACCAATTGCGCACCGTGCAATTGAACTGTTAACTCAACTACTGAAACTTTTGAGTATCAGTACTTACTCGTACTTCAATCAAATTATTTAGTTGATCTAGTGAGACTAAAAAATATATTTAGTTCAGTCAACTGAACTGTTAATTGAACTACTGAGAATAGACGGATTCACCCGCATGAATGATGTTGATGATGATGATGATGATGAAAATATATCCATCATCGTCATCGTGATATTCATACATTCATGTTTGAAACTTTTTTGTTTACCCGTGACGTGCCATGTGGCCCGCTAACGGAGATAAGCACGAATGTGAGGCGTGTTTTGTTGATTCTTGAATTTCCTTGAGCTTCCAAGTCAAGTTTGAGTTCATACAAAAAGGCCGTAGAAGAAAGAACTTTCAGTTTTACCCAAATAATAAAAAAAATACCTAGAAACGTTTCCAATTTTTCTTTCCATAAAAACTTAAATGGAATGGAATTACGAACATTTTAAAACAAAAAATAGCCAATACGGTCCAGCCGTTCTCAAGTGATGCTCTTACCAATGAACAGCATTTAATTTTTATTTAAGACTAGCTTTCACCCGCGACTTCATCCGGGCGATCTACAGTTTATCGCGAAAAAAGCATCATAGTATGTTCATCTAGGGTATTAAAAACCAATGCAAAAGTATCACACCAACGCTCTTGATGCTTTTTGACTAACTTATTATTTCGTTTCCAAGGCAACGTGTCATTCCGTTACTTACAGCGAGTAATCGACATTTTCCGGTTTCCTCGTGGCAACTTCCCAATTTCCGGGATAAAAGTATCCTTTGTTGATCTTTATATTGTACAGTACCTATTTACAAAGTTTTATCAAAATCGGATCAGCCGTTTTGGCATGAAAGCTCCCCAAACAAGCAAACAGACAATGTTTCACTTTTATATATAGGTGTTGACTGATGACACAAAACTGCCGTATCCAAAACCGCATGTATGATATTTTCCACATCAGCCACAAAAGGGTTCCATTTCTGACCGCTACATAACCGATCTGGCACCACTGTCAGTACTGTCCCAGTTTTGATAAAATAGAAGGGTAAAGTTGGGACGATTGTCTGTGGAGTGAGGGGCAGTGGGCTGTTAAGATAGATTTGTGATTGGGGCATGGAAATTGGGTGTCGATCTCAAAGACTATATAAATACTTGGATGTCGATCTGTCAGAACCTTTTTAATTTGAAGCGATTAGTGGAACATACTGTGCTTATCGCAAGAAAATTAATGTATAAAAGTGTTTTATTATATAACTAGCTGTGTACTGTGGCTTTGCCCGCGTATTCAATGAAAAAAGGTATTCTTTATGTTACTCCAATATGTTTTGATGTGTTAGCGAGTATCATGGACCCCAAAAATCGGATATACCTGTTTATTCCATAAAATATGAAAACAAGTTTTTTTTCTTGAATAAAAAATTTCGTGATTGTAGTTCGGGCTTCCAGAAGTTCATGGAAATATTTTAATTTGTTTTATTTTTATTTTTAGGGTTTCTCACTGAAAGAGTTCAAACATTTTTGTGTCGATTCAAAGTTGAATCGTACACAGGATAAGTACCTACCTGTATGATGCTACTAGTGCTCCGGAGTGAAGACCGCATATTCAAATTCAAATTAATTTTTTGCTTTACAAGGTGATGGTATGCAGGTCACAATGCTAAACATGTTGTAATTATATCTGTAAATACCAATGTGGCATGCAATATTATTTTAAATGATAACCTTAATATATTTTGATTACAAAATAAAATAAAACTGGTATTGTGCATAAACAGTAACAGCAATTAAAAAAACAATGTTTGACATTATTAAAATTCATTAAAAAGAATAACATGTAAATAATAGTATAATATTTTTTTATATAAATTGAAATAACCGTAAAAAATAAACAATGTCAAAAAAATCATTCAAAAAATAGTATAAAATTCACCTAGCTTTAAAATTAAAATTGATGTATTCATTTATAGTGTAGAAACCATTCGCAGTCAATAATTTATATAGAAGTATCTTAAAATAATCATATTTAACGTTCTTGATAGTATCGGGTAAATTATTAAATGAAAATAATGGGGATGTAAAATGCACTGTTATGAAATAATTTAGTTTTAGGTTGTGTAGTAAGGAGGTGGTGATTTTTCCTCGTGTTTATTGAATGGACGGTTGCCTTTTGCTTATAGTAGTTCGGGTTAAACCTTACAAAAATAAAAAAAACATTCGTAGATGTAAAGGGCGCATAGGGTCATTATTTTATGTTTCAGAAAATATGAGCGGCAACTGTCGTCCATTTTTATACCGGTCATGGCTCTAATGCACTTTTTCTGAAGTTTAAAACACGTTTCTTTTTCTGTTGAATTACCCCAAAACATAAGCCCGCATCCGAGATTTGAGTGCACATAAGCATGATAAGCAGAGATGGTTGTTTGAATTGACGAAACTTTCTTAAGTTTTTTAAGATTAGAGATCCTTACGAAAATACAATAATATAACCCAAACGGAACGGAATGACATGTTACCGTGGAAGCGAAAAATAACAAGTCTGTCAAAAAACACAACGAGCGTTGCTCACAGTAAGCGTAATTCAACCTCCTTGGCGTTGCGTTGCTGCCAAAGATTTTTAATTACAAGCGTTATTCAAATCCTTTGCGTATTTATTTTTCAGAAGTTACGATGGGATATGAATGCTTACAGTAAGAAAAACGCCGCGGTGTGAGCGCTACCTGCGCGAAGCCGGGGCGTGTCACTACATATTTATAAAACGGGTTTTAAGGACATATTGAGTAGCTTAATCCCTCTGTAAAATTTGATTTCGATCTGACTTTTTTTTTTTATTGAGCACGTAAATAAATTTTGAAAAGTAGAATGTCCGTCTATCTACAACGGCCTTTAACATTCCATCACAAAGGCTAATGAAAATTCGTTATTACCTTCTCCCAAACCAATCAGAAAACTTACAAAGCTATTTAAAACGTCACCCTTTGTCAAAATGAACCGTTAAAGGTTACATTTAACTGCCCTCCATCAGGGAACCCAAAAAAAGGTACTGTCGTTACCTTCTGTCGTTGTCACTGGGGGGCGGAACCCGCGACAGAAACAGCAGTTAAAATTAGGGTTGTTTCGTATGAATGGAATTTCAGTCATGGATATGAATTGTAAGCTTCGGTTACGGATGTGGATACGGTTCTGTTTTTAATTGACTTCAAAAAAATAAGGTTCTTAAGTTGATGTGTAATATATGTAATATTGCTTGAAAATGCGTAATACAAATAAATGTTAATCTATAATATGGGTGTCTAAGCATGTGTACCAAATTTCATGTATGTGTATAATATTGTCAAAAATGCTAAATATTCATCCATACCAATATATAAAAGTGAAACTTTGTCTGTTTGTTTGTTTGTTTGGGGACCTTTCACGCGATAACGGCTGGACGGATTTTGATGAAATTTGGAATGGAGTTAGCTTAAAGCCTGGAATAAAACATACAATACTTTTTATCCCAGAAAATTGTAAATTTCCACTGGAAAACTGTAAAATGTTGCTTACTCACTGTAAGGAACGGATGCCATGGAAACGAAATAAAAAGTATGTCAAAAAACATCAAGAGCATTGGTGCTATTCCTAATTTTGCATTGGTTTATAATATCCTAGAAGAACATAGGATGCGCGATAAAAAGTAGTAAGCGTAGATGAAGTCGCGGGCGGGAAAACTAGTATTATTATATTATGTTAGTCTATATAAGTATCTGAACAAATACACAACATTTTGCGAATGTATGTATATAATTATGTATATTTTTCCACGTATTTCTCAGAAACTACAAGTTTAACAGCAATAATTCTTTTTGTAATAGTTTCAGTATCTTTCATCTAAGGTATAGTTAAAGTTTCATCAAAATCGATTTAGTAGTTGAAAATCTATGGACTGTTAACTGTTTTCAGTAGAGCTTTTGAATAAGTACTTCATTGGTAGTGATTTGGGCAGACACTAAACTTATTTTCTTCAAATGTAATTTAAACCTTGTTGGCTTCGTAACAAGGTATTTATGCAGGCCTGTCAGCGTAAAATCAACTTTGTTTCCAAGCGGCGAGAGTCCAGTTTTGTCCAAACGCTGTCTCAGAACGTGTCCGAATTTAACCAAACGCTGTTAGACACAGTGTTAAAAACCTGTTTTAATTAAGTTATTTAAAGCGGTGCCACTTAAATTGACGTAAGTTTAAAATAGACGCAAGAGGAAAAAATACCCTATTACGAAGTCGACAAGGTTTAAATTACATTTGAAGAAATTTAGTCTAGTTTAGTTTAAGGAGTAAAATGACTGAATTGCTGCTATTGTCTCAGTATTTTTGTTTCATTGTATTTTAGTTGTTGTTCTTGAATTATGTTTTTCTTAAATTTGTTTTTATTTTAATACTTTTTAATTCCATTAAAGTAGAGTAAGTCTTAGGTCTACTTTAATGAAACTAAAAAGTAAAAAATAAATACAAATTTAAGAAAAAACTACTTTAAATCGTATAAAACTTGAAAGAAATAAATAATGTCGTCGTAGGTATATATTTTTTTTAAGTTGGAATGAATCTTTTTCTGAGACAATGCCTTTTTTGGGTAGTCACATGATATTACTAGTACCGTAGATTTAATATAGGGCCCTTCATACGATACAATTTTTATAAATCGAAAATGTTCGAAAATTTGTATCTTTGGCAACACACCGGGGGTTTGCAGATTTGTCAACAAGCCGGTGTCCATTCACCTAACCGGTTAAAATGAAAAAGATAAAGTGATATTTAAATTGATAAGGATTAATGCAGTTCTAAATCAAACTTTAAAGTTGAGTCATTAAATTAGGGCTTTACGTTATACTACTCGTAAGAAACGTTTATTTTGAGCTTTCTGTGACAGGAACACCGTTTTGTTATTTTGTAGAACTGTTTGAGAAGAACAATCCTTTCATGCATTACTTTCATGTAGCAAAAAATAATACTGCTGCTACGGCTGTTCTTTTTTTCGACTTCGTAGAGAAAATACCCCCTACATCGACTAAATTTAAACAAAATACTTATAAATTATACTTTAAAATCTTACGCTTGAATCAACCTACGCTTCGGTGAAAACGAGAACAAAATTGGTTAAGTTTTTACATATTGTGGTCAGACAGACAGCCAGACACACTATAGTAATGCTTTGTTTGTTTGCGTCAAATCTTGCGACTGATTTTCATTTTTTTTTACTAAACGGATACTTATGAAACTTCGCACATAAATTCATTCATTTTGACGAAATAAGACATAAGTTCAGAAACTACAACCCTATATAAAAGGCTATATTTGACCCGACCATAGACGGTCGGGTCAAATATATATAGCCTTTGACACTCTTGCGATGAAGTCGAATCCATTGATACCTTGCTTGTCAAAATCGGACCAAGTTTTTAGTTTGAACACATTTCCCTTTCTTTTTTTGCCGTAGTCGGGTAAATAATAATAGTCTATGACACTATAAATGAAGACAAATTGATTGACACCTCGCCTGTAAAATCGAACCAATAGCGGCGACGCTATGGTGGAACATCCACATAGACACAAACATACATAGACTGTTAAACTCATAACCTTTCCCATGCTTTGTTGTAGTCTGTTAAAAATAGTAAACTAAATTCAAACTCTGGTGTTACTCCCTATTAAGAGCCAGGACATGAGGATTTGGGTAACATCGATGTATTCGTTCCCAAAGAATTACGTAACTACGCCAAAAAATATACCTTCTACGAATAAACAAAACACTATCCATCAGGGAACCTCAACCTTTTCCCCAATTATCCAGAAACCCATAAAACCGCTCGTTGATTGATGTCGCTTTCACCGCTTTTCATCATTTTTAGGAAGCCTGATTTGTGACGGACAATTTCGCGGCCATTGTTTGGCCTTTGCGGACAATTTCACCGGCCTTGAGTGTAAGAACAGTAGCTCAAGTTGAAACAAATGTGACAGTAATGTTGGCGTACAACTTCTGGAACAATGATTTAATTTATTTATTTATTACTTTATGAACAAAAACAGTGTACAGAGGAGGACTTAATGCTACGACAACATTTAAACAAGAAACAACAATTGAAATAACATCCCAATAATATGATATTTTGTAGTATTGTAAGGCTGTTTGTGTGCATGTGTGTGTGTGTGTGTATGACTGTTTTGCATGGTAGCCTAAAAGTTCAGTAGTGCAACAAAGAATCCAACGATACCGGGTTTCGGTCATAGGCTCTGCACCAATATGTGCGGGTTTCCATCGCTCCGTGCTTCGGAGGGCACGTTAAGATGTCGGTCCCGGCTGTTATTGATTAATAGCTGCGAAAAATTCAACCACAAAACAGGGCTTGAACAGAATGCTGTTTCATCGCTCTGTCAATTGAGCCATCCATTGTCTTACCTCGTCATGCGAACGAATCATTCCTTCTTTTGGTAAGTCTTTAGGGACACCTTACGTCATCTATTCATAAGTTGTTTAGAACTTAGATATGACTAGAGACTCGCCCCGGCTTCGCACGGGTAGTGCTACGTACACACACCGCGGCATTTTTCTAACTTAGCATTTTTATACCCGTCGTAACTTCTACAAAAATACGCCAGTAAGCTTAATTCAAGATCTTTGACAGCAACGATCGTGATGATTTTTGACCATAGGCAATTCCATTATTACTCACGTTCGTGACAGACTTGTAATTATTTCGTTTCCATGGCAACGTGTAATTGTTATTTCGTTTTCATAGAAACGTCATTCCGTTCTGTACATTTGATACCTTCGATTACATTATTGTAATTTACGTAGGGATATCTATTTTTTTTGAAAAATAAAATACTGCCCATGTTACTCCAGGATAATGTAGCTATCGATGGGCGAAACAATTTTTAAAATCAGTTCAGTATTTTTTGAGTTTATTCATTACAAACAAACAAAGCAACAAACAAACAAATAAATAAACAAATAAACAAAAATCAAATCTTTCCTCTTTATAATATTAGTGTAGATGTAGACAAGTCAATATGAAAAGTAGAGCCATTCTCGATTTATTCCCCGAGATAGTCATTAAAAATTCAAATGTATCGAACAAGTATGAGCAAACAATTTCCGATTTTTAAATGTACTTACTAGTCTCTCTGAAAAACTCTCACATAGTTAATTAACATAGCGGCACGCATGCGCAAAGTGCCTGCTGAAAATGTACATTGAAAAGCACCTCCCCTATCAGATAAATTAAAAAAACCCATTCATACATGTGATATATATGACATCCATTTTATAGATATTTATGAACGTTTTAATCAAAACTGTTCTCTATAGTAAGCATAAAATAAATAAAATATGAAAAATGCTTTCAAACATATAAAATGTTTTTATAATCTGCCAGCGGACACCATCAGTTATTAATGGCGCCGGAAAACCGAGCAGAAATTGTGAGATAGCAGTTTTTAACAGTGAAACTTTTAACGTAGGTACTATATTGAAAACTGCAGTCCGGATCTAATAGGCGGGCATAATCCGTTCAACCGGATAAACTTTTACCGGATAACATGACTGGGTTAATGGCCGTGTAGAAGTACAACAGATTTTATTCCTTATTGTCCTGCATTTATGTATAAAAATCGAAAAGTAAATTCATTGTAAGCCTCTTGGTAAAAAAAACACTGGCAGTCTACAATTACTTTCTTATTATCTGAGGAGGGAGGGTATTGTGTTTATAAGCCTATGTATGTATGTCTGTTCCTTTGTGGCACTTTCAGACCAAACGCGTGGGCTGATTTTGATGATTCTTACGTCAATCGATTTGCGTAATCCTGCAAGTTTAACTAAAGACATGACCGTATACAACATTCAATATTGCGACAAGCAGACGCCAAAAAGAAAAAAAAAGTGTTTAAACTATGTTAAATGGAGTATCATTGAATAGGTATTTGAAAATATAATAGTGGTAGGACGCCCATCAGCCAGGTGGAGTGACGTCAAAAGGCAATCGGCAGAAAATGGATGAGAAGAGTCGAAGGCCTGGCTCTGTGGAGTTCATAGTGGAAAGGCCTATTCTCATCGGTGAATTAATGAAGGCTGATGATGATGACGTTGGTGCGAGGGCTATGTGAAAACTCGTATTAATGTGTAGGTAGAAACACTCTCGCTAGCGTTCATACGGAAAAACATATATTCACGAAAACGCGGATAATTTCTCGTGTTTTCCTAAAATATCGGTTTTAGTTTATCTGTAACGATAAAATGCGGCGAGAAACAGTGGCTAGAATGGGTGAAGTGAATCGGGCTGTACTTTTTCTATATTTTTTTTGTTAACCTGTTCGCTCTAGACGCAAGGGATTTATATAAACAAACCGTCGTTATTTCAGATTACAAAAACACAAAAGTTTGCTTAAAATTGTTCAAGCGCACACGGGGGCTGGAACAAAAGTAACCATGGATGGGTTGCTTCGCTTCTTTGTTCATTCATTACGTTGGTTCGTTCGTTCGTTCATTTTTCCATACCACTCGGACTTTGGTAGCTTCGTCAAAGCTTGCTGTTGCTATGGTGTGTCGGGAGCGAAATACCATCATTGCACCAAGCCTATCTCGCCTGTGGTCATCCTGCTGGATAACGAACGATAGATGGCGGTATAACCATCTCAAAACAAGCGTAGTATGATGCAGGCCGGTGTTGGGCAGCAGCGTCACCGGTGCAAGAATCTATTTCCTGCCATCGCCAACCCGCATGCCTGGCATGGCGATTATGAGTTAAACCCTGCTATGCACGGCACAATGAAAAAATGGCTCCCAGTTCCCAGTCACCCTGCTAGTCCTGACTAAGTGGCGGTCACGGAAATGGCAGGGCAGCTGGTGGCCATACAGGCAACGGTATACATAACGGGTTTACCTGAACGGATTACCCGTACAGATAAATTGAACAAATTCATTTATTTTATTTTTGTTTTGGTGTTTCGTTCCCTTATCCAGGTAAATCTAGATTTAGCGCCTCTTTCACAAACTACAAGTAATGCTTTGACCACTTACTTTCAAATTATCGTTGCTTGGCAAGTAATAGTAACGAGTATCTTTTAAACGTTTCACGAACCAAAACAAAGTTCCGATTAACAACTCTGTGGTAAACGGAATGATTTTAAGGAAATCTTGGATAAGTGTGTAATTAATTTTAATGATTATGAACTTAATACTAGTTTTGTGTAACATGGATAACTATTAAAAAGGATGAAGTGCTACACCAAAATTGCAATAGCGGGATACTTTTACATAAAATGTGAAAAAAAAACATCAAATTTTATATAATTTTTAAGATTGAGCTATGATTTGCACAATTTTACTGATTCCTGCATTTTTAGTCTAGCAAAAGCTGTCAAGAAGTTTAATCAGACATTATACACGCAGTTTTGGAATTATTTGCAGCGAAATATATTCAAATTCAACAGTTTGATGATATATCAAGATAAAAAGAAAGTTTTTAAGAGTTTCTATATGAATAAGCAACAATATTGATACACATTTGGTTCTACCTATTACACAGCAGCTCTACTGATCAATTAAATACACTAACCGGCAGATGAAGAAACAACTCTTCGCTGCTGGTTAATAGATTGTTGAAAATAACTTAACAGTAAGTGAAAGGTAGATTATATTGTTGTGTTATTGCCACAACATGCAACGCTATGTTATTGTCAACATCAGCTGTCATTAATACTGTGTTAGTTTAGTTAGGTCAACTAGATTACGCCAGAGCAGCACTAAGACAAATCATATATCTCCCCGAGCTCACATAAACCCATTTTATCCATCATTTAAGAGTAAAGTCATAAAACTGAAAGGAACTTCATAAAAATCGCACACGACCAATATTTCCGATGCCGTCATCAAAAAAATCATGACTCCTACTACCCTATAAACAAGGGCAGTAAACGTAGATGAAAATACTATCAAAGGGATACAAAAGTCAGTATGGACAGTAAAACCGGAAATGCGCTTGTTGAAAATAAGGGGTATTGCATACGAAGACATGTATTAAAAAGTTTTTATTTTTCAATTTCAGTATGACGCTCAACATAAAAGACAAAGAATATTAGAAATTGAAAACGTGATTATATTATAAAAGATTGTACCGTTTTGATTATTTGACTATTGAACCCTAAAAACTAAATGAGCTGTATTTCATGGTTGTAGTATTTTAAGGTCAATTTTGACGTGCTTTAATTTGTGCTATAAAGAGTTATCTATCTGTCTATCAATATTTATTTGAGTAATGTATGTGTGTCCATCATGTCCATTATTTTTAGCCTAAAGTTAAAAAAACGCAGTATTCTAATGCTTATTTCAATTCAAATTTATATTAGCGAGTATAAATAAAAATACATGCCTAAAATAATAAGTTCCAAAAATTAAGGTGAAAGCTGATAGCAAGAAACCGAAAATGTAGAGGACTAAAATAATAATTTTATCTACGACAGTACGGCCCTGGAATAATAATAATATATTCGGAACAATTCCACACCAATGACCTAGCCCCAAACTAGGATACCCTGTAATATGGGCACTAGATAACGGATAAACATACATAAACTAACTCGGAAACAAACATTTCTGCTCATCACACAAATGATTGCACCTTGCTAGCCACTAGACCAACCAGTCGTCAAAATAATAAATAACCAATAACTAAAATAATTAAATGGAATAATTTAATGGAATAATTTAATGGAATAATTGAACTGTTGTACTTGTTCAATAAACAAATAATCCTCGAAGTGGATGTCGCGTATAAATGACAAAATTGTTGGACATGGTTATAAGGATGTCATCAATAATGTTTCAATAATAAACATTAAACGAATATTAATTCATTATCACAGTGAATGTTTTATAATTTGAGCGGCTGTAAAATCAAAACTTATTTATGGTTCAATTTACAAAACGAAGCAAAAATAAGAAAGCTGTGACGCGTTCCAGTAATTTTTGATACTTAACTGTAGACTTTTATCTCAAATTTCCATTCAAAAAAATCAAAGAAGTATGAACTACAATGTGAGCTTCTTACATAATGAATCCATGTTGTAATATTGTTGCGAACCCAAATATAAACTGATGTTGTGCGTACAGGCGTTTCCTTCTCGACGTAACCACCAATCGATAATGCGCAACATTTTAAACCGAAACCACTACATCGTAAAGTTCCACTTTGCTTGACGCAAAATCAAGTATCTCGAAATACACCCGACATCCACTTATGAATTGAAATACATGATAGTGTCTAGTTCCACATACACGCACATGTTTTGTAAGATGACTGATTCAGTGTTGCGCATATAACGATTTTTCGATACATACCAATAAAATCAAAATAATGTAATTTAAAAAAATTTGCACACGTATTTAACAAAAATTCGAGAACATACAGCGCCTTAAATTTCTGTGTACCGTCCAGTCATATCCAGTCCTCGCACCAAAACCAACCTACCGTCATTAGAAGTTTCGAAGTTCGTCGTACTGTGTGTTCCGTCTCTGACAAGTACGAACGGAGTGATGTGTCAGTAATAGTTGTAAGTTGGGATTCGATTCCAGAGCAGCAGTTATCGGCCCGCATGGGAGTTGTGTAGGCGTTTTTTGGCTAACTGTTACACCGTACTACTGTTTAATGTTACTTTGATAAGTTTTTATGTTACAATAGATGGTGGTTAGAGGGTTTTTTCTTTTTTACGTAGTTGAGGGATGGGTTGCGTGAGCGCCATTCTATCAATTTAGGTGTCGAAAAGAATTTTGGCCAGAGAATCATTTTTCCTTGAAAAAATTACAGGTTTTTTACAATGTTTGAAGGAAGCTGGTTTTTTAAGTACAGTAACGTGCAAAGCTCACGGGTTCGCTACTTATGATGTTTGATACAATCTGCATTCGTAAATGAACCACTGGATCGAAAATTCCGCAAACCTGTAGCGAATCGCAATTGTGAAATACGAAGAACGGTTTCTTCACATTATGCTGGCGGATTTTACTTACCTAGCATTTGAAACGCTGCTTATATTTCAGGAGTGTGTGATCAAAAACTAATAATTCAATATTCTAAAACTAATCTTTTTTTCTGATTATGACGAAAACATTGCTTTATTTAATACTTCATTCGGTTTGTTTCAAAAATCAATATTTCTATGGTAGATAAGCCCTTCAAAAATCTAATTCCCATCAAAAGCCAACAATTCCATATTGGCTTTTGATCCGAATTACTTTTATTTTTGAATCCGGAATGAGGTAATCCGACAGAGAACCAAAGTTGTTGACATAGCCCTTAGGATTAGTAAGCTGCAGTGGCAATGGGCTGATCATATCTGTCGAAAGACTGATAACCATTGGGGTAGATGTGTTTTTTAAGACCGCGACTCGGCAAACGTAGTGTAGGGTACTCTCCAGCCAGGTGGAGCAACGATATACGCAAACTGGATAGCAGTTGGAAGAGAAAAGCTGAAGATCGAGCTCAGTGGCGTACTTTGAGAGAGGCCTATGTCCAGCAGTGGACTGACATGGGCTGATGCTGATGAATGCTTTTCTTGTAAAATTAGTTAGAATGGATATACTTAAGTATTGGTCTTTTATCATACATTCCTTATTCAATTGAACAGTCTCAGAAAAATAGCTTAATTAATATGGTCAGGTGAAAAACTAAGCGTTCAATACACAACACAGTTGCGTCATGCTTGAAGAATAATATAATTCCAAAACTATCTATCCCTTCATATACTAGTAAAACGTTATTCTAGTTGTTCATTATCTCTCAAAATGCATTGTACTGTGTGATATTTCAAACTAATTTAGTCAGTCAACTTAGTTGGTTAGTTGAAGTTGCGTGTTGACAGTCGGAGCGCTCGTCGTGACTTGCTGCGATAAAACATCCAGAAGAAAAACTTCGAGGTAGTGCGAAACCTGGTCGGAGTATTTCCGACGTTGGTATCAGCCGCTTTTCTCAATAGTTTAGTCAGCTAGTTTTCTAATAAAAATCCTCATATTTACACTTCTGTGTGAGTGCAGGACAGATAAAACTAACTGATTCCACTGGTTCGATATAATTCTCCACTCGCTGGCTCTCCGTTATAATCTACATAGTGCCCCTTTTATTCCAACTCGGGGCTGAAGACGAGTATTTTTAATCGACTTCTAAAAGGAGGAAAGGAGACTCAAGTCGTCAGTTTGTTTTTTGTTTTTTGTTATATTTTTGTTTTATTTTTGTATTTCTCTAAAACTACTAAACCGATTTGAATAATAATTTTATTTTTTGAAAGGGTAGAACTTAGATTAGGTTATGATAATTTATTTTTACTTAAAAATATTTTGTTCATTCAAACTATTTTTATTAGTTTGAAATATGGATTACGAGCATTATCTTAGAATTCTAGTTCTAATTGTGGAATAGAAAAATTGGTTGTATCGTTATCGATACGAATTTAAGTAAGCTTTATTATCAGACTGCGCAACACAGTACTGTGTTTATCAGCTTATGTATGTATGTATGTATGCATGTCTGTTCCTTTGTGGCAGTATATAGACCAAACGTGTTGAACGGTTTTGACGATTCTTACGTCAATCGATTTGTCTTAATCTTGCGAGTGGTACTAACTTAGAATATTAGGGCAGCGTAAATATTCTAAGGCTACTAAAGACATGACAGTAATCAAAAATCAAAATGGCGATAACGATACGCCAACTGAATAAAAAAAAAAAGTCGACGAACTGTGTAAAGTGGGGTATCATTGATATTTGAAAATCGTGTTAAGTTTTTTCTTATCAGTTTTCATATGGAATTACAATTTAGAATATAAAAAAATAATAATTTTCTAAATATAATAATTTTTTTTTCATTTACGCTTATTAGGCATTAACTGCTATAAAAAAATATACAAAAAAAATTTAAAAAAAATGTCTCTTTTACTTTTTTCGCAGTCTGGTTTCTTCATTGTGCGTAAATTTACGATTTATTTTACGATTACACCTAATTCTGAATTTCGATGGTTCAAATTGCATTGTGCGGTGTAGATTGGTAAAGTACAGGAGTACGATGAACGATTCTTTGAAAGTACCCTACTGCGAATGTGTTAATATTAGACAATTTCTGTTACGAAAGTAAATTGTGTGTGGCCACAGATTGAAATATTTTTCAAAAGCATTCTGGGTATTTTGCCGCCATCAATATGGCATTGAGAATTATATGTAGTTTTGTGTCCAATATAGTTATCTTATTATGTTATACATACATTTATTTAAGAATGAATATTAGCTTTGTTGAAGTTGCAGGGAGGTCGGTACCTCTATGCACTGGCTGAATACAAAAATAGTGAGATGTCAGATGTATCTTGGATATTGTTTTATGTTTTGACTATGTCAATATGAGTTTTTCTTTGCAAGAAGAAATAAAATTACCTTCTGTTGAAATGTTACCAATGATTCATTTCTGAAGCTTCGTAGTCATTCTATTTCACCACGCCTATAATTCCACAAACTCTGTTAAGCTTTATATTCTTTTTCCTGAAAATAAAATATATACAGACTCGAAGGTCATCCAAAACATTACCCCAACATCATTAACGCCATAATAACATCACATTCTCACAAAAGCGGGATTTATCACCCGTTTGATGCATAGGTGGCCATTTGGAGAGCCGCCAAAAAGGTCGAGTGCGGAACATTTGTTAAAGTGCGCAGAACACGCCACTGCGGCGGCGGACACGCTGAAGCTGCAAAAAAAATTGAAAAATATGTATTTTTAAGTGACTTCAGAAAAGGAGACTATATTACATTATATTTATGAGGTTATTTTATGTTCGACTGTATGTAATTTTTTTTATGTATTTAGGTCGATATCTCCGTGATTTAGGAAACGATTTAAAAATTTTTTTTTTTGTTTTAAAGGGTATATTTTCCAGGTGGTTCCATATAAATTGTATTAAAATTGGTTCAGCAGTTTTTAGAGAATAAATAGTTTTTGAGTAAATCCATTCGGTTTTGTGTTTATATTGCCTTGATTTTGTGTTTATCTCTAAGACTTCAAAACCGATTTAGATGGTTGTTATTTTATTCAAAATGGTAAATTGTCTGTGTAGTCGCATATAAACTTCATCAAAGTTGGTTTAGTAGTTTTATTAAAACATCTATTTGTTTTATAGTTTATGTTCTCTAATATCTTGGGATTTCTGAACTGAATTAGATAATTGTTTTTACTTGAGTAAGAAGACCTCTAGCGTGGTACTGTATAAATTTCATCTAAATTGGTATAGTAGCTTTACACAAGCTTTAATTTAATTCTCTGTGTTATAATGTTTAGGACTGGATTGCAAGTCAGTTTTGAACAATTTAAGGACGTCCAAAGATGCTGAAGTTTTGCACATGGGTGTAGTTCTGATGACAATTAAAAAACTACAGTAGTAGTAATATTAGAAGTAGTCAAAGGAACTACATAATCGGATGATGGAATCACTTCGAGTTTGGGCTCATTTGGTTTGTCTTGATGAGATCTCTGGTTTAATGTGGCATTCAGAGTCGATGATGGAGCCAGAAGGTAGTCACAGGAACTCAACAAAAAAATGACGGAACCCTTTTGATTTTGGGCTCATTTGGTTTGACTTGATGAGTTCTCTAGTTTTATGTGGTATCCAGGGTCTGATTATGGAGCTGGAAGGTAATCACAGGTACTCAACACCAAAATGATGAAACCCCTTCGAGTTTAGACTCATTTGGTTTGTCTTGATGAGTTCTCTGGTTTCATGTGGCATCCAGGGTTTGATGATAGAGCCGGAAGGTAGTCACAGAAACTCAACAACAAAATTATGGTACCCCATCGAGTTTGGACTCATTTGGTTTGTTTTGATGAGTTCTCTGGTGTTATGTAGTATCCAGGGTCTGATGCGAGATGGAAGATAGTCAAAGGAACTCAACAACAAAATGAACTTATAAATCCATTTGTTTTGGGTTTATGTTTCCTCATATCTACGAGATGTGTTACCATTTTTTTAAAGAGTTTCATTTCATTCCAGTGAAATCATAGGATTTTTTTATCAAAACTAATTCAGTTGTTATATATGTAGGTTTATTCATCATAAAGTAGGCCGAGCGATCCCTTAGGTATATCAAATAGTTGAGTTTATGTAGTTTTATCCGTTGAAAAGTCGTCAAGTGTATAATCATCAGCCACTGATAGACGTAGGCCTCTCCTAGTGAACGCAACTGAGCCCAATCTTCGGCTCTCCTCGTCCAGTTCCTGCCAGCCGCCGCTTACAAGTCGTCCCTCGACAAGCAACCGCTGCTCGCTATGGCATTCAGTGGGGGATGTCGATGTTCAGCAGTGAACCTATACCGACTGATAATGGGACGGTGAAGGGCTTGTTGCGACCTCTACGTAGGATCAAGCATAACAAGCATATTATTTAGTAAATTATAAATAAATAATACCTATGTAAACGAAACATGTTCGCGGCTTAACCTACACTGTCACAGTATAGTTTCTAGATTATAGTGAATCTTAAGCCTTAATATTTTTATGCGACTCCATAGTTGTCCAAAATAGTAAAGCCCAAAATATAATTGTGCTTACCTTAACAGTAGATATGCCAAATACTGTTTATGTAAAATTAATATTATGTCATTAAAGGTTATGCTTAACTCATTATGCCAAAGTAACTCAGTATTAAAAAAGTTATGCGAAACAAAGGGATGCCGTTTATTAGCTTAGGTATGTATGTATATCTGTTCTTTTGCGGCACTATATAGACCAATTGCCTGGATCGAATTTTATTATTCTTACGTTAATTATTTTCTCTTAATCTTGCGAGTGTCATTAAAGACATGATATTCATCAAAATTCAATATGGCGACAAAGAGACGCCATATTGTGAATATGAAAAAAAAGGAATCTTGTGAGGTATCATTGAATGGGTACCTAATTTGAAAATTATCTTTATATATATCTTATAATTTTTCATTTCAAATGACTTTTTAGGATCTATAACGATTTAAAGATGGCTAGGGACAATTCACACCAATTACCTAGCCCCAAAATAGGACACCTGTACTATGGGCACTAAATAACGGACAAACATACATACGAGTAGATACGAATATTACATCTATGGCTCGGAAACAAACATTTCTGCTCATAACACAAATGATTGGACCATAAGGGATTCAAACCCGTGACCGTTGGTTGAATTTAGAGCCTTAGCCACTTTACCAACCTGTCGTCGGCTTTGAAACAGGTGAACTCTGACTACGCTTAAAAACTAGGGTCTATATAAAATCAACTAAACGTATATAACTTAGCATATTATAGCTTCAAAAGAAGACAATAGTATTGCCTCGCGTATTTGCTTGAATCCTTAACGACTGGCAATACAAAGTTATGAGAAACTTAAAAGCTCTATAAGCACTTACTAAGCGCGAAGTTGTGGCAGTTACTATACTTGGAATGTGTTTGTAACTTTAAACTTGCGCGATTCAAATACTACATACAGTTTGAACGTGTAATCCATTTAGATTGATAAGTTTAGTTTCGTTTACATTTTTTGAATTCCTTATGCTTGTTCTCACAAATAATTATAATTGTGAGATATAATTGTATCACATACAAAATGTGGGCGGAAATTATCCGCCCACATAATTATTATTATTATTATTATTCCGCCTTAAGAAACACTAAAATATAAACCGCACCGCAGAGCCTCAAGACGAAAGTTTATAATCAGTGCGTGTTGCCAGTGATGACATACGGCACTGAGACGTGGTCGCTAACTATTGGTCTCATACACAAGCTCAGAGTTGCGCAGCGTGCAATGGAGAGAGCTATGCTCGGTGTTTCACTACGTGATAGAATCAGAAATGAGGAAATCCGTAGAAGAACGAAGGTTATCGACATAGCTCTCAGAGTTTGCAAGTTGAAGTGGCAATTGGCAGGCCATATAGTTCGCAGAACCGACAACCGCTGGGGAATAAAGGTTCTCGAATGGCGACCACGAACAAGCAAGCGAAGTGTGGGGAGACCCCCCACACGATGGACCGACGACATTGTAGCCATCGCAGGAAGTCGGTGGATGTATGTGGCACAAGATCGCTCGTCATGGCGCTCTTTGAGGGAGGCCTATGTTCAGCAGTGGACTTCTAAAGGCTGACATGATGATGATGATGATGATGATGATGAAAAAATATTTGCATATTTACTTATACTTGTCCCCTTTGAATGAATATCTGTATACCCCACTAGCGACCCGCCCCGGCTTCGCACGGGTAGATATATAGAAAGATAAAATTAGTAGGTACTTTATTTGGACAAATAGAACATTAGAACAATATCTTACACAAAATGTTTATTTGCACAAATTATAACTTAAAAACAATTTCTTACACTAAATACTTTATTTACACAAACATAACCTAACAACAATTCCTTACCACCGTAGTATTATTAGATATTCTGTGCTACTACGTCTTATCCCGTATCCAGAGAGTATATTGAACAAAGAATATAGTTACTCTCTACCGAGAGATATTGAATAACGGGGCCCTTAAATAATGTTAACTCTATTCTGTTTAACGTAAGGAGGTTGAATTACGATTACTGTTAAAAGGTTTAACGCCAGTAAGCATAATTCAACCTTCTTTGATTTAAAAAACCAGGTGGGAAGTAACCGTAATTCAAACTTCTTGGGTTTAAAAACCAGATGTCTACGCCACGTCTAGAATTTTTGAAATAGATTATTATTTCGTGTATCTTTTCTGTGATTTCGTTTCCATGGCAACGTTCCATACACAAAGTAATCGAGATTTTTGATTTTTTTATTATTTTTTATGCTCTGTTTACATTATTGCAATTTTAGAAAGGAAATCAATTTTTTTGAAAATTAAAATTCTGCTCGTGCTACTTTCTGATAATTTAGCTTTCTATAGGTGAAATATTTTTTTAAATCAGGTTAGTATTTTTTGACTTTGTCCATCACAAACAAACAAACGAACAAACAAACAATCAAATCTTTCCTCTTTATAATATTAGTGTAGTTGTGTATTGATGTAGATTACCTTAACTAGCTACAATATTTTTTTTAAACTCAAATGAAAAGCTGTAAAACTGCAACATACAGTTGACGATAGTCGTTCATTACTATTAGATATTCTATGATTTGGCGCGTTATGCAAACCGCAGTAGAGGCAGATATCAAAGTGCCGATTCTCAACTAGATTGGGTGCCACGTAGAATTTGATGCATGGTTCCATGTGATAATATGTATTTTTAACATGCTTTTATTTGCTTCACCTGTATTTAAGTTTTTATGTAACGGAATCCATGAACTCGATTTTTACCTACTTTAAATGGTCAAATTATTTTTTCACACTTTGCCCGATGACAATAATATATTTTTTGTCCCATTATCGTAATCAGGATCATCAGGATAGAAGATTTAAAAAAACTATTTCTAAATTCAACAATTAAAATATATATATATATATTATAGTTTAAAAAACTAAAAAACACGCTCTAATACCATTAAACCAAACTAAAAAGTAAGAAAAATATAAGAATAAAGTGATTAACGAGAAAATTGATGTCATTGTAAAAAAGCGTGGGGTGCTTTGTACGACATTCTTGCACTAACTCTGTATTCGAAATAGAAATAGTAACATATCTTGGTAATAAATCTATAACCATTAATATCGAGCACCCCACGCTTCATTTTAAAATGACGTTAATTTTCCCTTTAATCACTTTATTCATATATTGAAATATATTCGGCTTAATGGTCTAAAGTGTGTTTTTTTATTATTTATTTTAAGGTTCAAGTTCAGTACAGTGCCTTAAGTGCTCTTATGGTGAAAAAGTAAACACAATAAAAGTTTTTTTTAAAACATATGCCTTACAAACTGTAACGAAAATGCCAAACCGGTATAATCCGATGGTTTTTTTTTTATATTATGTGACTAGATTTCCTGCCCGCGACTTCGTCCTAAAAAGTATCCTATGTTTTATTCAAGGGTATGACCTATCTCCATTCTAAATTTCATCAAAATCCGTCCAGCCGTTATCGCGTGAAAGCTCCCCAAACAAACAAACAAACAGACAATGTTTCACTTTTATATATTGGTATGGATTAAAATTTGGTGCTCAAATCAGAAGACACACAAGTTGCTTACAACATTACCTTATCAATTATGGTATGCGTCTATAATATTATCGGAAAAACACATAGATTAACACCACAACACATTGTGTTACAGGCTATTACGCCAAAACTATGGTAGTAACATAAAGTTTTAGTATCATTTGCCTATTACATTGGCCGTAAGCACCCGATCCGGAAATATTGAGCCATTAAAAACAATTGAATATGGATTCGAATTGGACAGTAAATGGGGTACGATGAAGTTTGTCGAGCAGATAAGAGGTGACTTAGGTACCGGTTAATAATTCAACTCCAGCCAGAGCAGAACATCGGAGTCACAAAATACTAGTGCAAATGCTTGAATAAATAAAACACGTATAAAACTTGACCTAAAACTTGACGAAATTTTTGAAAAAGAATCTGGCTTTCAAGTAGATGTTCTGGTCTGGTTTTTGTACTAAACTATGTTGATATTTTAATGTTATTAGATAGATACGTTCATGTACTATTTGAATAAAACATAATAACAGGGTGTCATCGATCTTATTTCCAAGATAATTTTTTTTTCCAGTAAAACTCCCCATTTTTGTCTTCATCTTTTTTCCGTGATTGTATTTCCATAAATAATAATTTCATAAGTCTTTGGTTCGGTTTGTCAGTTGCAACATATATTCAGCTAATCACAGGCCGAGTTTTGTACGACTGCGAACCATCGAACAAAGAATGGAAAATAAGTTTTACGTGACCGCAGCGACGAGAATATTTTCGCGCCAATTCGCCCGGAGTGACTATTACTTATACTGTACCTAATGTAAACACAGACTTTGCTATAAGGTACAAAATGCAAAATGCAAAATGGCTCAATACTTTTCCTCCAATATCAATATCAATATCATCTTTATTAATAACAAATGTTATAAGTCAATTAAATAAAATACAATCGTAAAAAACTAAACTTAAAATTTAGTTAGGTGTAATAATAATAAATATTGTGACAGCCTGTCTTATTTCAGCTACTCATTTGGGAATTTGTCAACTGAGTTGTAAGCTTTTTGGGTGAGAAATATACCATACCAATTGGTTATATTTTGTGTAAGTGATTTTTAGTGATTTTTAATTTGTCTGTGTTGCGAGTGTTAAGGTTATAGATGTCACCGACAGTTTGAAACCGTTTAAAACTTCATACAATGATTACGGAAATCTTCAAAACTAGGGAATAAATTTAAAAAAACATCGGGACTTGGCAAAACGGTTAGGCGACATGTTACTTATTGCCTACTTGGATAAAAAAACATCATTGCAATTCAGCGTGGCAATACATCCCCATTCTGTGCACGATCCCCTCCCAAAAATATTTAATTATTATTTTTAATTTATACAAAAGAAAAAATAAAAAAAAAGATATTTACTTTCCGTTTTTGTATAGGTTTTATATGTTTTTTGTTGTGAATTGTTAATATAGTATTAAAATAATAAATAATAGTTTGATAATATTTATTATTTACTACGGAACCCTGTTTTTTTTCAACTTTATCGCGTCCCATTTGAGTGCAGAGAAGTGAAAAATTCACACACTTGGCGGTAGGCCAATATTGTGTGCACTTCCGTATTGTTGGAGTAGCCAGCTACAGTCTACTACCATACAAGTATCTGGCAACCTTTTAAACCATGTAACAAAAGGTAGATCCTCCTTAAAATTACAAATACGTAAGTTTGTGCGTACCTATGTTCGTTACTTAGTCCCGTAACGGCGGGCAGGATTTTGGATGAAACAATATAAAGATACTAAGTCCAGGTATAACAATTAACATTGGAAATTAAAGAAAAAAAAGAGATAGAAAATAAGTCCTAAAATTTAGTAGAAGTTCTCTGTAAGGAAGAACTCTCTTTAGCGATAAGACCGCAAATTGTATCCAAATATCTATATCTTGTATCTTTGCATGTATGGTGTGCACAAAAGTGTATTTGTACTCTATTGTATAATTATAATCCCGAAAAAAGTAACGATGGTAGCCGATCGGTAGTGCAACTAAGAATCCAACGTTACCGTTAACGTGTGATCCTCAGCTCCACGCCACCCTGACTTTTCGGATTTCTATCGCTACGAGTTTCAGAGGGCGCGTTAATCTGTCATCTTCATCAATCTATAATTGTGCTTTAGTTTGACTGACTATAACTTTCAGAGTTATTATTGTCCACATTACTTCTGCATTCACTTTGATAAAGTCCTATTTTATTGACCTAGCGAGCGCGAAACGCGAGTGAAGCGTCTCTGTTTCAGCTTGGTCAAAAAATCTTTTGTATGTCCGGATGTCTGTCCAGCTGTTCTCCTCTACAGGTCGCATTTCTCAACCGATCTAGACGAAACTTGGTATACAGCTTAACGAAATTTAAGAATTTTTTAGTCCTCGGGGATTTTTGATTAACCCAGTTCTTTTTAAAAGAACTACTGAATATCTCCGCCTTATAAAATCCGATTTCAATGCGTTTTTTTTTTTACCTTAAGTTAGTCTCACAAAAAACTGGTGAAGATCTGATGAGGATCTTCGGCGTGATGAGCAGAATAATTATTTTTTATAATAGTTTATTTTATAAATCATCTGCCGAAGTTGATTTTGCATACCCTGAAATTTGGACAAAAATACTGTGGTGATTTCAGTCCAATTCCAGTCCATTCCAATTTCAGACTTGTACAGTAATTTCAGTACAAGTCTCTTTGTACTTTTATTTGAAGAACCGCCGCTGTACTATATGTATGCTTGTTTCGGATTTCTGTTCATACACACTCATCAGCTTGCGCCATATTTCAGTAGAAGTTTCGCAGTAAATATGGTGTATCATCACTCCCTCAGTCATTCTCATCACTATGAGAGTCTGAGCCTTCGCATCCTTGACCTCCCAACTCGTCGAATCTTATACTATCATAATGAGTCATCCTTCAACCATGTCCAACAAGCCAACAAGCTTTTAGAAATTTCCACATGTTCCAGGGTTGGGGTGTACCCTTGGGGCCATAGCCCTTTTAAGTTTGATATCTGTCATTAAAAACTAAGATATCGAAAAGGTCTATCACTTCTGTAAATAAACTACTAGTCTGGGATCAATAGTTTCAGAGTTATGGCCCTTTTATCTTTGACAACTATCATCCAAAACGAAGATGTCGATAAGATCTGTCACTTCTATAAAGAAACTACTAGTCTAGGATCAATTGTTTCAGAATTATAGCCCTTTTATATAGGTTTGACAGCTGTCATCCAAAACGAAAATATTGATGAGATCTATCACTCCTGTAAATAAACTACTAATCTAGGATCAATAGTTTCAGAGTGATAGCCCTTTTAAGTTTGACAGTTGTCATCCAAAACGAAGATATCGATGAGACCTATCACTTTTGTACAGAAACTACTAGTCTAGGTTCAATAGTTTCAGAGTTATATCCCTTTTAGGTTTGACAGCTGTCATCTAAAATGAAGTTACCGATGAGATCTATCACTCCTGTAAAGAAAGTACTAGTCTTGGATCAATAGTTTCAAAGTTATAGCCCTTTAAAATTGACAGCTGTCATCCAATACGAAGATATCGATGAGATCTATCACTTCTGTAAATAAATTACTAGTCAAGGATCAATAATTTCAGAGAAAAGGGCTATACTTTTAGGTTTGACAGCTGTCACTTAAAATGAAGATATCGATGATATGTTGTATTTATTTTTTGTCTCTTTGTTTTAATGCGTACTACATGATGGCATTAAATTAAACATACCATCATATGGCGCCACGACCCATCCCGAAAATTCAAAGTCCCTGCCGTCCAATGACAAGGTCATACCTCATCACTGAGAAGTCAAATTGACAGGTGACAGCTAGAGATGGCCGTTTCAGAAAAAACGTTATCCGGCATCGATGCCAGTGAATGATGCTGGCATCCGATGCCAATATAATGTAAAACGGATGCCCTCAACATCCGATTCTGAGAAACGTGAGCACAAAACATTACAGATGCCACCGAGCGCACGGTGCCGACCAACTGAACATTATAGTCTTGCTCGCTCGCTCTCGGTTGCACCCGTGGCTGTGCGAGTAAGACGACCAACGAGAACGACAACGTAGTTTTATACCTAGATTAAGCCGGTGCGCGCGAGTGCTTGGTTGCGAAATACAAAGGGTATTTAATAATAATGATCATAAAATAATGAAAGGCCTTTCTAACTATTGTTAGAAAGGCGTTTATGAGAGGAACCCGAGGGCCGTTATAGGAAAGTACACTCCATCGAGCGATGTATCTCTATTCTGAGAGCTGATTACGAGATGCCTGTAAATATAGCTGTAGTATTTACCTATTATTACCCCTTGGGCGGACGAATTAAGGCACAGTAATTCCCGCCTTAAGATAGGTATAAACTCTAATAAATAAGATGATAAATCAATATGCATGCAGCTGTAACATAAACTTATAAACCATTCTAGTTTAATTAATTAAATTAGAGCTAGGTTTAATTAAGGAATTAATGAACCTTTAGCCCTTTAGTTGCATGAATAGAAAATATCATTGCTCATGAAGTCACCTATTTCGAGATCGCTCCTTACACTGCGACCATTTCCCACGACCATGGAATCTCGCATCTGGTTAGAAAGTTAACGAACAGGATAGAGACCTTTGTCTCTTTGTTTTCAAGCGTCCCTTTTATTACCAATTAACGGATCATTTGTAAAATATACGAATTACGCACGCACTCATTTGTTTAAACCAGTAAATAAGAGAGAGTGATCATGTCGAGTCGGCAAAGAGCAGCAAATCCTTTTTGGGACCACTTTGATAAAAAGACGATACTATCGGAATTTGTAAATATTGTTGTCAGTGTATAAGTTATGTCTTCGACGAGAAGCACCATCCCGTCTGAGAAGAATGGTCTCTGACGGGATGGTGGTTTCGTCATTCTAAAATATACTCGACTTTGAAATATACCGTACAAGGTGTAATATTGTTATAAACTATGTGCCTTGTGAACAGATATTCTCCAAAGCCGGGTACAGTTTCTAACTCCAAATTAGAAAAACTCATATTTTGGAAAAACAATTTCCTTATGTTTTGAAAAAAATAAGTTCATGTTTATTCTCATTTTATCTTGACTCAACTGGAACATAACTAAATATGTTTTTGGTCATAACTATAAACATAACTCTAGGTAATTATCTAACTTCAAAGTAATGTTTTTATCAGGCACCATCCTCTTACAAACGTTCCGTTGCGCGAGCCTCAGCCAGGCGGTAAATTTATCACGTTTACGTTTCGGCAAGCGTTTCGGCCGGCATTGATGCCGAAAAAAACGATGCCGGCATCGGTTGGTGTATGAGAAATATCGATGCTCATCGATGCCAAAAATTAACGATAACGCCCATCTCTAGTGACAGCTGACAAATGTCAAAACATCCAATATTGACAGCTGATGCTGTCAGAAATGACAAGCAATGTCAAAAATGACAGGCAATGTCAAAATTACAGTCAATTTTAAAAATGACTGCTTTAACCAAAATTACAGGCAATATTAATCATGACTAAATACGACAAAAATGACAGGTGATATTTAAATATAATCAATGATAAATAAAGCAGTCAAGGTAAGTCCTTTAGGGCAATTTATTGCCTATAGTAACAACGAATACTTTTGGATATATCCGAGTAAGTTGTAATTTTTGACACCTGCTGTCAATACTGGATGTTGTGAAGTTTGACAGCTATCACCTGTCAATTTCACAGCTGTTATTTAAAATGAAGATCTCGATGAGATCTACCACTTCTGTACCGAAACTATTAGTCTAGGATCAATAGTTTCCTAGGTAAAGCCCTTTTAAGCTTGACAGTTGTCATCCAAAACGAAGATATCGATTAGATCTATCACGTCTGTAAAGAAACTACTAGTCTTGGATCAATAGTTTTCGAGTTGTAGCCCTTTTAAGTTTGACAATTGTCATTTAAAACGAAGATATTGATGAGATCTATCACTTCTGCAAAGAAACTACAAGTCCAGGATCAATACTTTCCGAGTTATAGCCCTTTAAAATTTGTCAGCTGTCATCCAAAACGAAGATATCGCTGACATCTACCACTTCTGTATAGAAACTATTAGTCTAAGGTCAATAGTTTCAGAGTTATAGCCCTTTTAAGTATGACAGCTGTCATATATAACGAAGATATCGATGAGATCTATCACTTCTGTAAAGAAACTACTAGTGTAGGATCAATAGTTTCAGAGTTTAAACCTTTCATTACCCGCATTCTACGCAGTACAGACTATACACAATGCAGAGATGCCACTGCAGAATAATTGTATTGCTATCAATACTTAAGAATGATGATGAGATATAGCCACAAACACAAACTTAAAGCTCAAAAGCATTTATTTATTTACAACATTCCTGTGGGTAAAACAAATCCATCGTAACTTCGGGTGTCCATTGGTTCATTCGTCCATGCAACTTACTGCACGGTTATGCCACAGTACATACACAAGGACTATATATGTGTCCTTACGGAGTGGTACATATCTATCTATCAATACTTATAATAAAACTGTAACAGGTCCAATACCGTTGAAGATATTTAGATATTTTGAATATTTTTTGGAGGGTTTTTTTTTCGATACTGAATCCAAAACTGTTTTTTTTTTTCATTTTTGCCGCTCTGTCTGTCTGTCTGTCTGTCTGTCTGTCTGTCTGTATATTGGCCGCGCATCACGCCGAAACTACTGAATGAATGAATTCTAATGAAACTTGTTATGATTTGAGTCCATACTACGAGTTAGGACATGGAATACTTTTCATCCCGAAAAGTTAAAGCGTTCCCACAGGATAGGGGTTGAAAGTTATTTAAACGAACACGTATCACGTTGTAACTACTGGATGGATTTGATACAACTTAGCACAGTTATAGTTTATATGACGGGGAAAAATTGAGGATACTTTTCATTCTGAAAAAAGTATTCAAACGATTCAAAATCAAATTCTGAGCCCAAATTCTGTACATTGAAAATATTTCGTAATATTTTTTTCAGGTGTTATTCTATGATTGATACTAAAGATAAAACTGTCTGTCTGCTGTTAAGGTAGGCGATTAACGCCTGCTGTCAAACAAGGCTCAGGGAACAAAAATATCTATCTACTATCTGGTGATTACATTTAAAAGTAGGCCATATGTGTTATTCCAGGACCAAAACTACCTATAAGTATAAGTATAATATACAATATACTACATATGTTCAAAATTCGTTCAGGCGTCATACAGATTTTTATCGATTGCTCGGCATTTAATCATGGGAATAAGATACCAAGCACCCCAGTTTTTAAGACAAACCCTAAGCTATCCAACAGTGAAAACCACATCGCAATTGGTTCAGTTGTTTTACGTGATGTGCGAACAATCAAACAGACAAACAAACAGACAGACATGATACTTAAAATTTGTTAAATTCTTGTTCAATAGCTTATTATAAGTACCTTAGCCTTTTTTTATTATGTTCTTTTTATACTTTTTCACACTTAGTGCTTAATTATAAGCATATTTATAGACAGACGTTTTTTATTTATTTTTATCACTTTATAGGCTTTTTTTTGACCACGATCTCACCTGATGGAAAGCGATGATGTGGTCGAAGATATAGCGCGATATATCTGTCACTTCACGAAGACATACATCGATTTTGATGATTCTTACGTCAATCGATTTGTTTTAATCTTGCAAATTTTAATTTTATAACTTTGTGGCTTTTATGAATAAAAATATTTGTTTTTGTATATAATACTAGGTACAACGTATTATATACAAAAACAAATATACAAGGTACAAAGTATTAATTATGAGCTTGAAATTACTAAAGTGAGACATAAAAAACTTAAGTTCTGGTTCGTTAAGAAAAGAGACTTTAGCGAGGACAACGTTCGTAAGTTCATAACAAGCCTGTCAGTTTTATCTTTTGAAGAAGTTTATAATAGTGACGATATTAATGTGGCGTTTGACAACTTCCATGAATTGTTTGTACTGTTTTACAACCTATGTTTCCCAATAATAAGTGTCAAAAATACAAATAAGCCAATAAATAACTGATGGATTACTAAGGGACTTAAAAAATCCACAATTTTTAAGCGCCAGCTATATTTACAATATCGGTTGTTTCCTGCAAATAAAGGTATAATTGAAAATAAATTTAAAACATTATAACAAAATTCTTAAAATATGTATCTCACAGACGCAGAAAATTGAAAACCCGCGTTATATAACGAACGCTGATAATTGCAGCAAAGCAGCGTGGAAGATAATTAAAGATAACGTTGATGGAGATGAGATCTCCCATGTGATAAGTACTATTTCTATTGATAATGAAGACTGTGATGAACCTCATCGGATTACCGAATTATTTAATAGGTTTTTCAAATCAAATCAAATGAAATCAAATTATTTATTTGTCGAATGCACGTGTACAATAATAATGTATAATGATATAATAGCAGTAATGTCCCTATGCATTCTACCATTTACAAATGGTGTGCAAATATTAAAGTTTGATAAACATATTAAATGTACATTAAAATTATTACATAAATGAAAATATATTAATTAATGACAAAAATTGGGTAGAGTTAAGAAATTAAGTTCTGTCAAATTAAATAGTAATATGCAATGAAGTCAAAAGAGTGAAGAGATTATTCTTATAGTCAAACTTTACGATTAATCGATTACATTTCTAATAATTATTCGGTCTTATCGTTCATAAATTCGTTGATAGAGTAATATGCCTTTCTATATTTTTATGCCGATAACAGAAATACTATGGCTATAAACACTTGTGTGGGATTTAGGATTACGGAGTCTAGATTTATGTCTACTACTTGACAAAGTGTCATGTTTAGTAATGTCGGTCCTAATTAATGCAGCTGCTTCATAAATGTACAGAGATGGGAGAGTCAATAGTCTAAGACTTTGGAAATGAGGTTTACATGATTTTGTTTGGCGCAGCCCACATATTGACCTGACGCATTTTTTCTGTGCCTTAAACGCAATTTCTTTGTCCGTTGAGTTGCCCCAGTACAGTACACCATATTTAACTGCAGATCCTACATAAGCGTGGTATGCAGTCAATAACGCTTGTTGGCTAGCCACTTTTTTGAGCATGTATAAAGCATAGGAGAATTGACTCAATTTAGTGCATACATGCTCCACTTGAGATTTCCATGACATATTTGAGTATATGTGATTGCCAAAAAAAATTGTGCAAGTGGTATCTGCTATAGGCGTGCCATTATAGTGAATTAGTAGCGGAATCATCTGTGCATTTTTATTTTTAAATGTCATATAATTAGTTTTATCTAAATTTATCTTTAGATTATTAATATTTAACCAGTTTATTATGTCAAAAAGAGCTTTATTAATATCATATTCATATGCTTTGTTATTATTAGTAAAAAGTGCAGTGCTATCATCCGCAAATAAAACCATAGGATGGGGTATAGCTTTGGGTAGGTCATTAATATATACAAGAAATAGGAAGGGGCCCAGTATAATTCCCTGTGGTACACAATGTTTTACTGTTCTAGGATCTGATAAATATCTATTTTCTGTTTTAGTTCTTAGACTCATCCTAGTAATTTCAGTTAACTGTTGCCTTCCTATTAAATATGATTCTATTGTCTGTAGGGCTTTGCCATTGATATAACCAATACAAATTTTGACTCGCAACGTGCAAAATATCTTGACTATCTTAATCATATAGCTAATAATCCTAATAATTTTTTTTTTTGACCCCAACTGATCCATATATGATCCATAATATGCATAGAATTATAAACACACTAAAAAACACAAATGCAACTGGTTTCGATGACATTAATACAAAAATGCTAAAAAACTGTGCGAAATTTGTGTCAGATCCATTATCGCATCTTGTTAATTTATCATTTTCACAAGGAAAATTTCCAGCGCGATTGAAGTTCTTGTTGGTAAAACCATTGCATAAAAAGGGTGATCATAAAAATATGAATAACTATAGACTAATCACTCTAATCCCAGTAATATCAAAAAAAATTGAAAAGGTTATGTATACCAAGATTTATAATGTAATTACTAAACATGAAATCCTTAAGCCTGAGCAGTTTGGTTTCAGGAAGAATTGCTTAACATCCTCAGCTTGTTTTTTATTAATTAGACTTATTACTGAATGTTTGAATAATAAAATACCAGTCATCTCTATATTTCTTGATATGTCTAAAGCATTTGACTTTGATAATCATAAATTGCTTTTGTTCAAACTAGAGAAGTATGGTATGAGAAGAAGAGCGCTAGACTGGCTGGAAAGCTATTTAAGTTTTCGCCGTCAGTGTAGTGAAATTTGTAGCTTCACAGGGTCCAATAAGATTGTTAACAGGTCCAGTTTTAGTGTCAATCGATGTGGAGTTCCCCAAAGGAGCATTCTAGGACCACTTCTATTTCTAATTTATATAAATGAATGCCTAACATTATTGAACATAAGCCGATGACTACTACCCTTGTTATAAAGGGTAGAGATGTAAGTACATTTGAGTCCGAAATTAATATAGCCCTTAATTCTATTATAAATTGGTTTACGTACAATAATTTACACGTAAATATTAACAAGACCAAGATGATCCAAGTTCAGACTTACAACAGCAATCCTATCAAACTTAATATTAAATATGGTGACAATGTTGTAGAGGAGGTAAAATCAACTTTGTTTCTGGGAATAACAATTGATAAGCACTGCAACTGGAAAGAACATGTAGACAGCTTATGTGCCTAAAACTGGAAAGTTTTGTGTATGTTCTTCATCGCTTAAGACATGTAGCCACCATGGAGGCTGCACTTAGCGCCTATCATGGTTACATATCCTCAGTTTTTTGCTACGTTTACGTTTCGGTTACGTTTTGAATCAAATGAAATCAAATTATTTATTTGTCGAATGCACGTGTACAATAATAATGTATAATGATATAATAGCAGTAATGTCCCTATGCATTCTACCATTTACAAATGGTGTGCAAATATTAAAGTTTGATAAACATATTAAATGTACATTAAAATTATTACATAAATGAAAATATATTAATTAATGACAAAAATTGGGTAGAGTTAAGAAATTAAGTTCTGTCAAATTAAATAGTAATATGCAATGAAGTCAAAAGAGTGAAGAGATTATTCTTATAGTCAAACTTTACGATTAATCGATTACATTTCTAATAATTATTCGGTCTTATCGTTCATAAATTCGTTGATAGAGTAATATGCCTTTCTATATTTTTATGCCGATAACAGAAATACTATGGCTATAAACACTTGTGTGGGATTTAGGATTACGGAGTCTAGATTTATGTCTACTACTTGACAAAGTGTCATGTTTAGTAATGTCGGTCCTAATTAATGCAGCTGCTTCATAAATGTACAGAGATGGGAGAGTCAATAGTCTAAGACTTTGGAAATGAGGTTTACATGATTTTGTTTGGCGCAGCCCACATATTGACCTGACGCATTTTTTCTGTGCCTTAAACGCAATTTCTTTGTCCGTTGAGTTGCCCCAGTACAGTACACCATATTTAACTGCAGATCCTACATAAGCGTGGTATGCAGTCAATAACGCTTGTTGGCTAGCCACTTTTTTGAGCATGTATAAAGCATAGGAGAATTGACTCAATTTAGTGCATACATGCTCCACTTGAGATTTCCATGACATATTTGAGTATATGTGATTGCCAAAAAAAATTGTGCAAGTGGTATCTGCTATAGGCGTGCCATTATAGTGAATTAGTAGCGGAATCATCTGTGCATTTTTATTTTTAAATGTCATATAATTAGTTTTATCTAAATTTATCTTTAGATTATTAATATTTAACCAGTTTATTATGTCAAAAAGAGCTTTATTAATATCATATTCATATGCTTTGTTATTATTAGTAAAAAGTGCAGTGCTATCATCCGCAAATAAAACCATAGGATGGGGTATAGCTTTGGGTAGGTCATTAATATATACAAGAAATAGGAAGGGGCCCAGTATAATTTCCTGTGGTACACAATGTTTTACTGTTCTAGGATCTGATAAATATCTATTTTCTGTTTTAGTTCTTAGACTCATCCTAGTAATTTCAGTTAACTGTTGCCTTCCTATTAAATATGATTCTATTGTCTGTAGGGCTTTGCCATTGATATAACCAATACAAATTTTGACTCGCAACGTGCAAAATATCTTGACTATCTTAATCATATAGCTAATAATCCTAATATTTTTTTTTTTTGACCCCAACTGATCCATATATGATCCATAATATGCATAGAATTATAAACACACTAAAAAACACAAATGCAACTGGTTTCGATGACATTAATACAAAAATGCTAAAAAACTGTGCGAAATTTGTGTCAGATCCATTGTCGCATCTTGTTAATTTATCATTTTCACAAGGAAAATTTCCAGCGCGATTGAAGTTCTTGTTGGTAAAACCATTGCATAAAAAGGGTGATCATAAAAATATGAATAACTATAGACTAATCACTCTAATCCCAGTAATATCAAAAAAAATGAAAAGGTTATGTATACCAAGATTTATAATGTAATTACTAAACATGAAATCCTTAAGCCTGAGCAGTTTGGTTTCAGGAAGAATTGCTTAACATCCTCAGCTTGTTTTTTATTAATTAGACTTATTACTGAATGTTTGAATAATAAAATACCAGACATCTCTATATTTCTTGATATGTCTAAAGCATTTGACTTTGATAATCATAAATTGCTTTTGTTCAAACTAGAGAAGTATGGTATGAGAGGAAGAGCGCTAGACTGGCTGGAAAGCTATTTAAGTTTTCGCCGTCAGTGTAGTGAAATTTGTAGCTTCACAGGGTCCAATAAGATTGTTAACAGGTCCAGTTTTAGTGTCAATCGATGTGGAGTTCCCTAAAGGAGCATTCTAGGACCACTTCTATTTCTAATTTATATAAATGAATGCCTAACATTATTGAACATAAGCCGATGACTACTACCCTTGTTATAAAGGGTAGAGATGTAAGTACATTTGAGTCCGAAATTAATATAGCCCTTAATTCTATTATAAATTGGTTTACGTACAATAATTTACACGTAAATATTAACAAGACCAAGATGATCCAAGTTCAGACTTACAACAGCAATCCTATCAAACTTAATATTAAATATGGTGACAATGTTGTAGAGGAGGTAAAATCAACTTTGTTTCTGGGAATAACAATTGATAAGCACTGCAACTGGAAAGAACATGTAGACAGCTTATGTGCCTAAAACTGGAAAGTTTTGTGTATGTTCTTCATCGCTTAAGACATGTAGCCACCATGGAGGCTGCACTTAGCGCCTATCATGGTTACATATCCTCAGTTTTTTGCTACGTTTACGTTTCGGTTACGTTTTGAATCAAATGAAATCAAATTATTTATTTGTCGAATGCACGTGTACAATAATAATGTATAATGATATAATAGCAGTAATGTCCCTATGCATTCTACCATTTACAAATGGTGTGCAAATATTAAAGTTTGATAAACATATTAAATGTACATTAAAATTATTACATAAATGAAAATATATTAATTAATGACAAAAATTGGGTAGAGTTAAGAAATTAAGTTCTGTCAAATTAAATAGTAATATGCAATGAAGTCAAAAGAGTGAAGAGATTATTCTTATAGTCAAACTTTACGATTAATCGATTACATTTCTAATAATTATTCGGTCTTATCGTTCATAAATTCGTTGATAGAGTAATATGCCTTTCTATATTTTTATGCCGATAACAGAAATACTATGGCTATAAACACTTGTGTGGGATTTAGGATTACGGAGTCTAGATTTATGTCTACTACTTGACAAAGTGTCATGTTTAGTAATGTCGGTCCTAATTAATGCAGCTGCTTCATAAATGTACAGAGATGGGAGAGTCAATAGTCTAAGACTTTGGAAATGAGGTTTACATGATTTTGTTTGGCGCAGCCCACATATTGACCTGACGCATTTTTTCTGTGCCTTAAACGCAATTTCTTTGTCCGTTGAGTTGCCCCAGTACAGTACACCATATTTAACTGCAGATCCTACATAAGCGTGGTATGCAGTCAATAACGCTTGTTGGCTAGCCACTTTTTTGAGCATGTATAAAGCATAGGAGAATTGACTCAATTTAGTGCATACATGCTCCACTTGAGATTTCCATGACATATTTGAGTATATGTGATTGCCAAAAAAAATTGTGCAAGTGGTATCTGCTATAGGCGTGCCATTATAGTGAATTAGTAGCGGAATCATCTGTGCATTTTTATTTTTAAATGTCATATAATTAGTTTTATCTAAATTTATCTTTAGATTATTAATATTTAACCAGTTTATTATGTCAAAAAGAGCTTTATTAATATCATATTCATATGCTTTGTTATTATTAGTAAAAAGTGCAGTGCTATCATCCGCAAATAAAACCATAGGATGGGGTATAGCTTTGGGTAGGTCATTAATATATACAAGAAATAGGAAGGGGCCCAGTATAATTCCCTGTGGTACACAATGTTTTACTGTTCTAGGATCTGATAAATATCTATTTTCTGTTTTAGTTCTTAGACTCATCCTAGTAATTTCAGTTAACTGTTGCCTTCCTATTAAATATGATTCTATTGTCTGTAGGGCTTTGCCATTGATATAACCAATACAAATTTTGACTCGCAACGTGCAAAATATCTTGACTATCTTAATCATATAGCTAATAATCCTAATAATTTTTTTTTTGACCCCAACTGATCCATATATGATCCATAATATGCATAGAATTATAAACACACTAAAAAACACAAATGCAACTGGTTTCGATGACATTAATACAAAAATGCTAAAAAACTGTGCGAAATTTGTGTCAGATCCATTGTCGCATCTTGTTAATTTATCATTTTCACAAGGAAAATTTCCAGCGCGATTGAAGTTCTTGTTGGTAAAACCATTGCATAAAAAGGGTGATCATAAAAATATGAATAACTATAGACTAATCACTCTAATCCCAGTAATATCAAAAAAAATTGAAAAGGTTATGTATACCAAGATTTATAATGTAATTACTAAACATGAAATCCTTAAGCCTGAGCAGTTTGGTTTCAGGAAGAATTGCTTAACATCCTCAGCTTGTTTTTTATTAATTAGACTTATTACTGAATGTTTGAATAATAAAATACCAGTCATCTCTATATTTCTTGATATGTCTAAAGCATTTGACTTTGATAATCATAAATTGCTTTTGTTCAAACTAGAGAAGTATGGTATGAGAGGAAGAGCGCTAGACTGGCTGGAAAGCTATTTAAGTTTTCGCCGTCAGTGTAGTGAAATTTGTAGCTTCACAGGGTCCAATAAGATTGTTAACAGGTCCAGTTTTAGTGTCAATCGATGTGGAGTTCCCCAAAGGAGCATTCTAGGACCACTTCTATTTCTAATTTATATAAATGAATGCCTAACATTATTGAACATAAGCCGATGACTACTACCCTTGTTATAAAGGGTAGAGATGTAAGTACATTTGAGTCCGAAATTAATATAGCCCTTAATTCTATTATAAATTGGTTTACGTACAATAATTTACACGTAAATATTAACAAGACCAAGATGATCCAAGTTCAGACTTACAACAGCAATCCTATCAAACTTAATATTAAATATGGTGACAATGTTGTAGAGGAGGTAAAATCAACTTTGTTTCTGGGAATAACAATTGATAAGCACTGCAACTGGAAAGAACATGTAGACAGCTTATGTGCCTAAAACTGGAAAGTTTTGTGTATGTTCTTCATCGCTTAAGACATGTAGCCACCATGGAGGCTGCACTTAGCGCCTATCATGGTTACATATCCTCAGTTTTTTGCTACGGTATTATAATGTGGGGTAATTCAGTGGATGCAGGCAGAGCCTTCATAACACAAAAGAAAAGTATGAGAGCATTGTGCAAAGCAGAGCCCTTAGACAGCTGTACACCATTGTTTATAGATAAAAATATATTGCCCTTACCCTGTCTCTATATTTATGAAATTTGCAATTTTGTATACAAACATGATAAATATTTAACATTACATAATGAAATTGCATCCAGAGATAATAATAGGAATAAATTTAAACTGTATGTACCTAATCAGAGCTTAAGGGTATACAGCGACAATGTTTACTGCATGGCAATACGTCTGTACAATAAATTGCCCAACTGTTACAAAGACTCGAATTATAATATGTTTTTGAAACCAAAGTGCTATTATTCAGTTCGGGAATTCACAGATGATAAATTATAATGTTTTTTTTATAATGTCTGACATTTTACCCAATTTTATTTCGAGCATTATTAATTCAATTTTATTAAATTATGTTATTTCATTTTCAATTGTATTTCTGTCATTTTTTGTTTTTTTTTGTTTTTAGTTGCAAGTTTAAATTTAATTCCATATGTTTGTTATGTTAATAATAATTGTAAATATTTGTACGCCGGGAACGGTTGAATATTGAGATAGTAAATTATAAACACCTGTACTTACAATATTCTTATAAATAAATTATTTTATTTGATTTGACACTAAAAACATGAAAGGCATGACATACTAAGCACATGAAGGTAATCAAAATTCAATATGGCGACAACCAGACGCCATATTGTGAAAAGGAAAAAAAATGAAAGTCGGCTAACTATATTAAGTGGAGTATTCTTGAATAGGTATTTGAAAAGCTTTTTCTTATAATTTTTCAATTCGAATGACCATTTAGGATCTATAAAATACAATAATATACTACATTTAATCACAATTCGTTCGGCCGTCAAATAGTTTTTAATCCCTGAACTGTAAGAAAGGGTGTTATAAGTTTAGGGTGTGTATGTATCACTGAGAGTGTTTATCTGTGGAATCGTAGCTCCCAAACGAATGGACCCATTTTAATGCTGTTTTTTATGTTTGAAAACTGATTTGTTCAATATTCTTCTTGACTATAATTGTAAGGGGAGGGAGGAGGAGAGGGTCGGGGCTTGTCTACATTTTTAATATTTACTTGTTTATAGGTTGCTCGGCTTCAACTTAGACATCATGACATGTAACATAGTACTATAATTTATTATGTGATGTTACACCAAAAATTTGACAGATAACAATATTGTTGTTACTAACAAGTACTCACTACGAGCGGTAACTGTACTTACCAAAACTCAGTACAACAAGTGCAGTACAAAATAGCATGAAACAAAAATCGACTTTAAATGGATAACACTCATCCAATTTTGATATAATTTATATGGAACCAACCTAGAAGTCTACTCCTTCAAATAAATAAGTAAAATGGTTATAAATATATAATTAATTTGACTGCGAACAAAATTATTGAATACGAGCTGACAGCCCGCAAAAATAATCACACCAATATTCATCATCATCATCAACAGCCTGCATTAGTCCACTGCTGGACATAGGCCTCTCCTAATGTGCGCCGTTGAGCCCGATCTTCGGCTGTTCTCATGTAATTGCTGCCAGTTATTTTGCGTAGATCGTCATTCCACCTGGCCCGAGGGCGTCCTACACTACGTTTGCCCATACGTAGTCTCCACTCAAGAACTCGTCTACCCCACTGGTTATCGGTTCTTCGACTAATGTGACCGGCCCATTGCCACTTCAGTTTGCTAATTCTTTGAACTATATCGGTGACTTTCGTTCTCTGCCGAATCACCTCGTTTCGGATGCGATCCTTTAGAGAAACCCCGAGCATAGCACGTTGTAAGGTTCTAATCTCCTAGCCTAAGTAAAAATGCTATTGAATAATTCCTATTTTACTACGGAAGTGAAGTTCCGTGAAACGCTGCTATTAAAATTGCTGATTTAAAGAATAGATGTAAAGTTTTTATGTGATCGTCTAGATTACTCATAAAATTGAAGTTTATTGAAATGTTATAATCATAATTGCTTATAGAAGTTTAATATTTAAATGGCTTATGTGATCGTCTAAGTTAAATGAACAGTTTGCTGAAAACTAACGTATTTGGTTAAAGGTAGTTCTGTTATATTTTTGGTTGAGCTGTTTTAAAGGAGAAAACATGTAAAATAAACATTTAGGAAAATATAGAAATTGTGTAAGAAAATGTAAAAAGAGACTAACTTGGGTGTTGTTTTCACACGATGTTTGAAGACGCGTTGTAACTCTCTCTTGCAGGGTGAAGGATTAGACCTCCGACTTCTGTTGGAATATGAAAAATTGCTGAGCGGTTTCTAAATAAATTCCCTATCCTAATAAAATATATTGTTGTTTATATAAAAGGTAATAGTTTTGTGTTTATCTTCTTCAGATGGTTTAAGAAATATGAATATATGGTTTGTAGTATTTGAGTATAAAACATGTTGTCATAATATTTATTAGTGTTTAGAATTCACTTCCTTGGTCAATGTTAATCTTTTGTAAATGAGTAACTTTATTTTATGTATTTAACATTCATATGAAAGACAAACTTGAAGGTTAAATAAAGCGTTATTTAGGATTTGTTTTGGTGTAATGACATATTTTGTCTGTTTCGGGAAATTCACAAGATTTTGTCGGTAATGTCTGTCTTGGAACTGTATGTCCAGTTCCGGTTAGATTCATGAACCATTCTCAACCCAACAAGTAAGAACTAGACTTGAGTCCAAACGGTGCAGCCACTTGACGGCTATTACTAGGCTACTTTAATATCCAGTAAACTGAATATTCGATATCACTGTCTAGTCCAAAGCCTGTCGGCTGGACATATTTTTATGTAATTCCTCAGAGTGAAGTTAAATCATTATTTATATTTATCGGGAGCCCAATAGTAACAAAAGAAGATAATTTCTTCCTAGTTTAAGCATTATTTATATTTACAAGGCTGCTAAGAGTCCATAAGGAAGATAATTTCTTCCTAATATAAATAAGGACCAAATCTTTCAGAATTCTCAAGCATTTTAAATGTTTCTTTAATGTAAATCCCACGTTACGTGTTTTCCACGATAATATGTATATGATGTAATGCTCGCATGGGCTATTTAGTGTGTCTCAGGATGAAACAATCTCCCTTCTCTCAGCTACTTCATTAAATTATGAAATAATAACAATTACCTCCATAGTAATTGATTATAAATTATGTGTATTTATACATCTTTGTACCAAAACAAAGGGGTGCAAAACAAATGCATTCCTAATATCTCTCATAGGAACATAGTATTTCAATCAAATAATTTTTCATTAAAGGTAAGTATATAAATTTCCTCTTTAATATATCTGAACAAACAAAGACGAACAAGGTAATACTTTAGCATAATATAATATATGTTATTGTCAGTAATCAGAAATAACCTAATTATCAAATCATATAGTATATAAGGTTTTGTCAATTTATAATACATAAGAATTTCTGTGTATACTTTTGTATAATATGTGTCATCTTCCGTAAATTCGCAAATAATCACTTCGTCAAAACTTGTAGTATATAAGGTTTTGTCAATTTATAATACATAAGAGTTTCACTGTATGTAAATAACTTGTCATTTACATTATAACAAGATCCACATCAATAAATAGATATAAACATCATCAACCATTTCCATTAGACTTCCCCTCCCAGTATTCACAACTGTTATTTCAATAATATACGAAATCAGTTCAGGTTATCCGTACTCTATAAAAATATGGAATCCACTCGTTCAATAAATAATCAACTCTTCTTAGATCTGTTCTTCTTATAAATAAGCAGCTTGAAAATTATTTACTTAGTTATAGTTACATAAAATCAGTTCATGAGTTTTTAGTTCTATTAGTATATAAGCAATGTTATGGCTTATATACTTAATAGCGATTGAAGTTTAAAATATAGTACAATGTCCAGATCCATCAACAGTAAGATTTATACTCTTAGTTAAATTAGTTCAGTTGAAAGTTGTATATCCTGAGTATAAAACAGTCATCGATTATAGACTTAGTTGTTATTGAATTTTAATTAGCGATTCATTTAAAATCATCATACACAAAGTAACATTGCCTTAAGCTTAGATACTTAGGTTAAATCAGTTAAGTTTACAACTTTTTAATTATGCTGAGTATATAAACAGTCATCGTTTATGTACTCAGTTGTTATTTATAATTTAAATAAGGTAAACTGTTTAGGAATTGCAACCTCTGAATCTATCTTCTAGTTAATTATATGTTGAATTTAAAAGGGTAAATCATCTTAAACCTATGCACTAAGTAAATAAGTATCAGCTTAATACTTAGTTATTGTAATTTAAAACATGAGAGTTTTATTCAGAATCACGACAGCACCAAGTATATACTTAGTTATGTATTCTAGAATATAAGAGTTTATTCAGAAAATCGACCAACACTAAGTTTTCTACTTAGCTTTTAATTTCTGCATGTAGGCACGGCCCCACTCACTGCACTGTGAACCACTGTAACTAAATTCGCTTTACATATTGGACACGTATGTTGAAAAAACTATACTTTAACACTTTATTTTAATAGTAAATAATCGCGAATTATTAATTATTTAAATCACTCGTATTTGTCTCTTTTTAATATGGAGACCGCGTTGCGTTCTAAACTGTTATGGCTTCTGTCATCCAGGTTTGCCCTTTTTATATTAACTTGTGTTGGGCATACAGGGTCGCATTAAGTTATAATTTTTAATGAATAATAGAGATATTTTACATAGAGTTTACTATATCATGTATTGTTATTTTAATTTGGTTTTATAAGTATTTTGGTAGTTAGTTAATTTGATAGTTTATTATAATACTATACAAAAGATAATTAGTCTATTATCTAGTCTAGTCTATTATACTAGGCACGTGTCTAATAAGAAAAAATATTGCATTATGACACTATTTTTGTTATAGTATATATTTTATCCATACAAACACCTTTGGATCCGTACGAGGGCTAACGAGGGGTATGGCGGCGGGTGTTAGACCGTATGCGCGCGTAATTCGCTGTGACTGGATTTTGGCACCATAATTTACTTTACATTAAATTAGTACTTAACCAATTTAGTGTATTATGTGTTTTTGTTGATCAAAAGTGTTATTCTGATTAAAAATGTCTGATAGCAGTATTAGTGAGAAGAATTTGACTCCACCTGACATCACGGAAACAGCAACGAACATGACGAACGACCTTTTACCAGCAAAATCAAGAAAATATTACGACGTTCTTTTTTTTAAATTTATTAAATGTAAGTTCCTATTGCAAGAGTGTAGATAAAGTAGTGTAAGGAACGGCACATAACTGGTACTAAAACACTCAAGTGATATCATCAACTACTATATTTGCTGCCTAATACGAGTATATTTATGAGCAATTTTAAAAAAAGCAGCATGTTCTCATTTCTGTGCTTGAGTACTGCCGATTTTACCGTGGTGTCAATAAGAACGGCTTTTCTTTGCTGTTAAAGAAAGTTGCTGAAAGTGGAAATCTTCATTGAGGTTGTATCTCCACCATGAACTCATTCAATTTTGCACCTGCAAATTGTGCGTATCTCTAAACTTAGCCATAAAAAAAATACGGACCAATATAACATGTGGTGTTAGGTATATTGTCATAGTCAACAAAGTTTACATTAAATGTTGTTTTCTAATATTTATATATCATCTAATGACGTATAGTTTTTGATGATTAGACAGGGGGATGTTATCGTCTTTTTCAGTAGTTCAATTAACTGTTGAAATGATTGAACTATACAGATTTTTTTGTCTCACTAGTTCAATGAAATAATTTGATTGAAATACTGAGCGTAGTTAGTCTCATTAGTTATATCTCTGGAACTGTTCACTAATGCTCTGTAACATATGTTTTCTCGTTTTTTTTTTATAATTCTCTAATTACTTGAGGTAGATTAATTAAATTTTAATTTAAGTGATATTTTTCTGTTGTCAAATAATGTCAAATAATGATAGCAACAAAACTTCGTTTTATAGGAACTGTTTCCGCTTATATCTGATAGAAAATGATACTGTTCGTTACTTAAACAAGTTGCTCCATAGATATAGGAACCGGTCGTGTTAACCACTTGTCGACGCTAGCCATATCGGACCTACGTATCTTGGTTGACTTGGTTGTCGAATACGGTCACAGTGGACAAGCGGCCTGAAGCTGAAAATATCAAAAAATACCCCAGGACAAAAAATACCTGAGCAATTTCTACTTCACAATGTCCATGAAATTACTGATTGAACTGACATTCCACGTACAGATACGGACCGAAGTTAAATTAAAAAAGTTTCATACAACTCGAACATTCTCTTTTTTTGTTCCCAATGTTTATGTTTCTATTTATGGGCTTGTTTCGTCATTTTTGGACAAGCTTCGTGATGAAAGTTGCGTGTTGGGACCGATGTAGGAACAAGGACCGTTTAGGATTACAGTAGGTTAGGGGTGGTTTAGCTTTCTGTTCCATATAAAAGTTGACGTTCTATTTGTAGAGTAGCTGTGCCCGCGACTTTGCCTGCGTAGGAATTTCTACGGGTTAAAAGTTACCTATGTGTTATCCTAGGACTATAAGGTAAAGTACCTATAAGGTACAAAATACCAAATTTAGTTCTGACGTCAAATAGTTTTTTTATCGGTTGCTTGACTTTACTCATCAGATTGAGATACCCAGTACATCAGTTTTTAAGTTAAACCCTACAACAGTGAAAACTGGATTACAATCGGTCCAGTAGTTTTACGTGATGCGCAAACAAACAAACTTACAGCTAGACAGACATGATTAAAAAAAACTTGTTCAATAGCTTATTTTAAGTACTTTAATTAGTTTTTTAATTATCCTCTTTGAAAAGTCTTAATTCTGTTCTTAGTACAGTATTTTTAGTACTTATTGCTTTATTATAAGTGTAGTAATGTATTACTTCAAAATTAACATAACTTTGGACCCCAATCCCGCAGGAACCCTCATTACCCGGAATAAAAAGTATCTTCAATTTTAACCCATCATGAAAAGCTATGACTGTGTCAAGTTGCATCAAAATTCATGCAGTAGTTTTAGCCTGATAAATGTTCCTTTAAATAACTTTCAACCCCTATCCTGCGGGAACCCTTTAACTTTTCGGGATGAAAAGTATTCAAAGTCCTATTTCGTAGTATGAGCTCAAATCGTACCAAGTTTCAGTTGAATTCTTTCAGTAGTTTCGGCGTGATGCGCGGCCAAGATACAGAAAGAAAAACAAACAACATGGAAAAAAAACAGTTTTGGCTTCAGCATCGAATATAGAAAACGCTCCAATTAGATCTCTTACAGTTTTATTATAACTATAAATCTACGTTTGCACATAAAGTTTGATACATTCACGTGCTCCGATCACTGTTGATTTTTAGACGAACATCAAAAGAATTTGCGTCTTTACTGGTTTTGATGCTCTTGGTTAATTTCTAAAAGTGCGGCACGTACAAAACATCACAAACGTTCGAGTTTGTAGAAATAAAAGAGGAACAATGTGCTGCATTAATTATTTTAAGAACTGGCATGAACATGTTCAAAATTACATGAACTTTAGTAAACTAATTTGAAATCGGTTGGGGCACAACTTGAAGGAACGTAAAAGCTTTGTTCGGGTAAATTACCTATACTGGCATAGTGTGTAAAGATCTCTACAAAATCTTTGTCAAAATCTAATGCCGAAGCCTCTTAAGCCGGCCTTACATTAGCTCTTTAAAATTCATCCTGCACCACCTTGCTAAGCAGTGATGTGGTACTACTGCAATGTAGGATTGAGGAATATTTATAGAAACAGTCCAAAATAACAGTTATGGAGGTATTTTAAAAGGACAGGTTGGAACTGTTACGGAAAAAAACAACTAAACAATTATTTTGTAGATCTGGTTAAAACATTTTTCCCGCTGTTCTTTTTTGTAACGATATCTGAAAGTGATATCACTGTTTCAATTTTGAACAGAACTCTATTTTGCTCTAGGTAAGTAGGTCCAATACTGCACCATGTGATTTCTTATTTTATTTAAGTAGGTTCTGTTTCTAAGCTCACATTGAGCGACTGAGTGTGAAAGACGGAGATCCAAAGAAAAACCAAGGTGGAAGACATAAGTACATAAACCTCAAGTGGCGATGAGAAGGACTCTTGGCATCTTGCATTGATGGCAGGTGAAGTAGGTCACTGATAGATTGGTGGCCCCGCATGGAAAATCGCAGCCGTAGAAGACCAGTGCAACAACGAGGGGTCGAGCTAAATTTGATATGACCTTGGCAAAGATTGTCTGAAAGCAGAGATGATAGTGTCAGAGGGAGAATGTTTATGCCCAGCATTGGGAGGATGAAGCTGAAATTGATGATGATGATGATGATGATGATGATAGTAATTATTATAGCAATATCATCTAAGTAATATAACTACAACAAATTCAGTTTCATTTCATCATTGTCATAATCATCCTGGGGCATGCTCACCATCTGTTCACCTATAGGGCTGTTGCTTGTCTCAATCTCTCAATTGTTTCTTTCCGTCGAAATGTTGACTGGAAGAGATCGCTTTTAGCGATAAGTCCGCCCGTTGTACTTTAGTTATAAGATTGTTCCTATTTGTAGTATTTTTTGGAAACTGGTGTACAATAAAGTATTATCTATCTATCTATCTATCTATCTTGTACGACACAAAGTCCATAATAACATGTTGTTAGATAAAATAACTAATATTACACAATAATAAGGTAGTGTACAAGTATCTTTAGACACCAAGTAAGTGGCAGTGGCAATGTGAAGAAAACATGGTCTGACTTGATTCGACCTTGATGATGCCACAGGGCTCTTTCAGACGAACGGCACAATGCCGTCGACAGAGTAGCAGCGAGTTGATGGGCAAACCGCGAACTCTTCGCGTGTCTGGAAATATTTTAAAACTAGCGACCCGCCCGCGACGTCGTCTGCATGGGATACAATTTATCGCGAAAAAAGCATCCTGTGTTCATGTAGGATATTGAAAAACAATGGAAAAGAAAACCACCTACGTATTGTATTCTCTTTGCCACCAACGCTGTTTATGCTTTTTGACAGAATTTTTATTTGTTTCCATGGCAACCGTTCCTTACAGCAAGTAATCGAAATTTTCCAGTTTCCCGTAAAAACTTACTATTTTTCAGCATCAAAAGTAGGTATCATATGTGTTATTCTAGGGTATACAGCTATCTCCATTCCAAATTTCACCAAAATCCATAGCGTTAAAACTCGCCAAATAAACAAACAAACACCTTCACTTTTTCACTTTTTTTTATGTGTGTGTGTGTGTGTGTGCGTGCGTGCGTGCGTGCGTGCGTGCGTGCGTGCGTGCGTGCGTGCGTGCGTGCGTGCGTGCGTGCGTGCGTGCGTGTGTGTGTGTGTGTGTGTGTGTGTGTGTGTGTGTGTGTGTGTGTGCGCGGATAGCGAACGACACCGTAGTGACTAGCGACCCGCTACAGCTCCTGTAAGTTTAGGCTTTTTCTAAATATTTATATGAATAAAAAGTATGTGCACCGCTCGTATCTCACCAACACTCCAGCGTCGTTGCACTATGACACCATATGAATAGCGAGAACGCCGTAGCGACTAGTGACCCGCTACAGCCCCTTTATGACTAGGCTTTTCTAAATATTTCTGTGAAACGTACTTTGTGTGTTTGATTTTTTGTTTGGGGATTTTTAACGCTAAAGCAGCCGATCCGATTAGATGAACCTTTGTAAATAAATTTTGTACAATATAGAGACCAACATAGAATATTTTTTATCCCAGAAAATGATAAGTTTCCAGGGGAAACTGGAAAATGTAGATTACTCACTGTAAAAAACGATTGCCATAGAAACGCAAAAATGACTAGTCTGTCAAAAAAAACAAGAGCGTTCGTTGGTGCTACACTTTTGCATTGGTTTTTAACATCCTAGATGAACACAGGATGCTTTTTTCACGATAAACCGTAGTCCTCGTTGACAAAGTTAGTAAATTATATTATTAGCAACCAGCAGTGCAAGCATGGATCTTATCGATCGATAAATTTACCGACTTTTTTTAATTAAGTTTCACGTTTATTACACATGAAATACTTTTAGAAATTAAATAAGGGGAATTTAAGGATCGCAATTGAGAGATAATTGAACACCTTTGACTGCCGACGAAATAGTGGCGTTTCACTCCCGCCATCTTTTCATGCCATCTCACCACCAGCTGCTAGGTTCCGCCTCTTAGCGTGATATTCCTTGCAATATATTATATCAAATTTCATTTAAATCCTTACTCTACTTTCAACAAATATGTTTCGTCATATAAACTTTGCCATCCCCGTCCACCGCTTTAAAGATGAATTTTCAAATATTATTAAACAAGTGTTTTTATAATCGACTTCACAAAAAGAGACCGTGTATTTTTTATGTATGTAAACCGATTTATTTGCATACCAAAAAAAAACATTGTTTGAAACCTTTATTTTTATACTCTCCAAGTGATTTCATATAAATTTTATCAAAATTGGTTCAGTAGTTGTTCGACAATAAATTGTGTTTTTTTTAGTAAATCCATTTGATTTTGTGTTTATATTGCCTCTTTAAGATTTCTAAACTGATTTGGATTTTTGATTTTGTTGTTGTTATATTCAAAAGAGTAAACTGTCAGTGTAGTCCCATATGAACTTCATCAAAATTGCTTCAGTTCTTTTAATTAGAAAATCTATTTGTTTTATAGTTTATGTTCTCTTATATATAAGGATTTCTGAACCGAATTAGATGATGGTTTTTACTTGAGAAACAAAACTTCCAGTACAGTAATGTTTAAATTGAATCAAAATTAGATTAGTGATTTTAGTTATTAGTTAATCCAATTGAAGTCGATTTTTTTGTACCATAGTTTTTTGTGCAGCACTTGTTTAAGACTATATTTATAAAGTGTCATCATCATAATTTAATAATATTAAAGCGGTTGGTGCTTTGTCTAGGTGCATGGCCATTTGTTTGTCGTGAAACGTATACGCCACGTGCAAATCGTGAGTTATACCGAATTAAAGATCACAAAAACATATGTTTTTCTGATTATCCTCTGTGCGTCCTGCCACGTTAAACTCCGTCTTTTGACAAACAATATATATTAGGTACATCATAGAGCTGAGCTGAATACACCTGTTGGATACTCAGAGAATATATTCTCCAAATTTCAAATCTCTAGATCCACCGGTTTAGACTCTGCGTTGTCTGTCAATCAGTAAGTCAGTCATCAGGTACATCACGGTTCTGTTTTATAGGTTTACTAGTGACTCGCCCCGGCTTTACACGGTAAGCGCTCACACCGCGGAATTTTCTCACTTTTAGCATTTATATGTCGTAATTTCTAAAAAACCCAGCAATGAGTGTAATTCAAAATCATTTGCAGTAGTGAGTTTAAACGAAAGACTATTGCCTACTCACGTACTTCACAGACTTGTTATTATTTATTTTCCACGGCAACATGTCATTACGTTCCTTATACAGCAAGTAATCATCATTTTTGCATAGTTTTGATACCTTGAGTTACATTATTGCAATTTTCGTAGGGATCTCTAATTTTTTGAATGATGAAAAATTGCCCATGTTACTCGCTGGTAATGAAGCATTTTATAAATGCAAGAATTTTTAAAATCAGTTTAGGATATTTAGAGTTTATACATTAAAACCAACAAACAAACATGCAAGCAATCAAATTTTTCCTCTTTAAAATATATGTGTTGAAGTTGATTAGTGTAGAAGAATATGTAGCTTATTATTGTTAATCTTTACATAAGTTAACATTCTATTGCCGTCACCCCAACTGATGCTGGTTGCAATTGACATCAATAAGTGCCGTTCGTCTGCAAGATTTTGTAGGTTTTCTTAGCAAAATATTTAAAAATAACCATTTATTTGTGCTATTTGAAAATTGTGATTTAATGTAATGTGATAAGTTATTTTTTTGAATGACAAATGACGGTATTTTATATGAGAAAGTGGATGCGAATATTTTAGAAAATTTGATTTCACCTAATTTGGTATGAAATGATCGATAATAAACTGTATAACCATAGTATATGATTTATTTTTCCATGTGTTCTTTTTATGTGTCGATGACGTTGAGGCAATTATACCAAATAAGACCGCCCATAAGGTTTCATTTGGTATGATTGGCTCAAAACTATAAGAAAGGCGGAGCGTCACGGCCAGTAAGCGTAATTCAAAATATTTGAAGGCGGAGCTTGATGACATAAAATGGGCGTTTACTTACTTATGTCAAAGTATTGACGTAGGTAAGTTTTCCACATTTTCCATTGCTCGATTTATTAAATATCTTTCACAAGCTACTTGTATTAATAGCGCAATGAAACAGTAGATCATAAAATATCGGTGTCAATTTGAATTATGTAACCTAAACATTACTCCCCTCGTGCTAATCAACGCTACGAGACTGCTACGACCCTGCTACAGTACTGCTACGACACCAATACGAAACCGCTACGATAAGATGGCGCTACGCAACGCACAACTAAACTCTTATAGCTTTATGACCAAATTAAAAGGCCCACCTGATTAGCCAAGCGTTTTATTAGGCCGTAATGGAGATACGGCCTTATTTTACTTTTAATTACTTTCGTGGGACTTTGTCGCAATCGAGCACGTAAGGGACAATCGTTTTCGTGTAATGCTTCAAATTCTTGTTGAGGTTGAATTTTGGGAAGTTGTTGATTGATTCAATTTCCTTGAACAGATTTATGATCAGAATTTTTAATGAAATGTTGAGCAGGGATTAATGCATATTTTTATAAGGTTTTATATAGATTGAGATTGATATTATAAGGTTTTATATAGATTGAGAGGTTTTTGTGTGTGAATAGGAATTATTAAGTTTTACCGTGACATGGTAGCTGCACTCAGGGTTGACTGCTGACTAGGGAACTCCTCAACGGTTAACAGCAGACACGAAATGTTGTATACGCTTTTAATTGAGACAGCCCGTTCTAAGTTTCACCATGATATGGCTACTGCATTAAAGTTTTTTAAAAAGCTTTTATTTAACTTGCAATGTATGTTTGTTTTTTCGTATCCGTCTCTATGTCTGCTAGCTTAGGGTTTGGCCTAAAAACTGGTGTTTTTGGTATATCTATTCGATGTATAGAAGTCGAACAAACGATGAAATTTCATTTGACGTCTTAACTTTATAAGTTTGTTGAAGTTGGTACTATTAGTTCGGGAATAACACATAGGATCGTTTATCACAGAAAAATTAACCTGCGGGCAAAGCCGCGGGCACAGCTATTGTACTGATAAGGTATAAATATCCAGTTGCAGTTATTATGTACTACAATAACATTTTCCAGACAAAATATTTCATACCCTCTAAAACACCTGGAGGCAGAAGTACAAGAAGATAAAGCACGTTTAACCTTCTTTGTGACAAGAGCGGCGGCTTTTACGATACTCTGTGACAAAATGTATTCGTTTATATGACCCCTCGAATGTGGTTTGTAAAGCTTAAAACATTTTGTAGATATAATTTATGAGGTGAAATGTATTAAATTGGACACTTATAGAGCAAACTAGGATATTCGGTACTAGACAATATAAATATGTACAGAAATATTCCTTGAAAAGTTGTTTACCCCTAAATCACATTGAACACACATTGAACTGTTACGGTAAATAAATTTAACGCCGCTAGCGCTCCCGAGGGAATCAGAAATTTGGCTCATGATTCGAACGTAGCGTGGATCGCATCCAACTGGTGTTTTTACCCAACTGTAGGGGGTTATGTTTTTGGGCTGTGTGTTTGTATGTATGTTCTTTTGTTGCATCTTACAGCCTAAACAGATTTGGATTCGTCTTTATCACGAAAATGACAAGGAATTTATGAAATAATTTTCTAATAGAAAAATTTGGATCTCGGACGAGATTCAAACTCGCATACTGTGCCTCTGCGTGCCACATACATGCCTTTTCCAATTCGGCTACCGAGAATTCGTTGGTAGAGGTAGAGGTATTCGTTCGTATATATGTTTACGCTAAGCAGGCGCTAACTGCTAAAATCATAAAAAATATTTTTTTGAAATTTCAAGAAAACTAATTTGCTTACAGCTGTAATATTCTTTTTCTACGGAACAAAAATGACCAAAACCTATCGAGTGAGGTATAATACCTGGCAATTGAAGAATTTAAAGAATTGGAGAATTTCAAAATTGGCATAGCGGTTGGTCGCCAAGTTCTAGCTGATCCCGTCAAAGGATAAATTAAATGTATGATGCCTCTGGCATCTTATATTCCAAAATCAAGAATATTTTTTATAAATAAAAATCTGTGCCCGCGGCTTTGCTCGCGTGGTCATTGCTGTGGATTGAAAGTAACCTAAGTGTTATTCCAGGAACAAAAGTTCCATATCATCAAACTTCGTCAGATGTCAAATAGTTTTTATCGATTGCTTAACTTCTACTCGTTTGATTGAGAATCAAGTACAGGTTTTTATGTTAAACCCTAACCTATCCAACAATGAAAATTGCATCGCTATCGGTCCAATAGTTTTAACATGATTCGCGAACAAATTAACAAACACATGGACAGAAGAAGATAAGAAGTTTTTTTTTTATTTATTACACGTATTGTACAGTTTTTAATTTAATTGTAAGTATAGATTCATAAGTTAATTTGATTTTAATATTACTATTATGTACCATATTTTTTGTATAGTTCGCAGAACCGACAACCGCTGGGGAATAAAGGTTCTCGAATGGCGACCACGAACAAGCAAGCGAAATGTAGGGAGAACTTGCTGTCACTTGAGATTGGCACTATAAATAAGAAAGAGAAAATAACGGCTTCGGCTAACTTTCTTGTCTCTTTTTCTTTTTAATTCGTTTTCAAGGTCAAATAATCGATACCCCCTTTTTACTTTTGATAAATCGTTCCAGTTGTACGCAAGTACATAGAACTTCCTTGGTTTCATCTGATAAGTAAAATGAATGGACGGATCGATGAGATCTAGCACTTCTATAAGGAAACTACTAGTTCTATAGTGTGGATTTCGGCAAAACTTATTTAGCTATATAATCCCTCTGTGGTAAGAAGCTGACATTTCAAAGACGAAGACTTTCTTACGAGAGGCTAAAACCTGAAGCATGAAAGCTGTTGTCATGTTTAGTTCATAAATTATGGTCATCCTTTTCGAACGAGACACAGCTCCTTACTCGTAGTATTTAGTCTCTGTCGTACCGTGTTTCTTGTACCAGTGACCCTTCCGGTTACATTAGTACCTATGTAAATTCCTTGGTATAGATTAGTATAGATTCTGGCGCAAGCACAAAGAAATTCTCAAATTTGTCTCAAATGTATGGACTTTGGCAGAACAGTGAAGTTCATTTGTTTTTCATATCCCAATGAACGAACCAAAAAGAACGAACTATAGAGTCCAATCATGTTAATATTACTGTACTCTACGGTCCATTGAAATTTGTCAAGAAAAATACAAAATTTAGGTTAGTGTCCTGCGAATTTTTAATTTTATTCATATTATTGTTAATAACGTGCTGTTTTGTGTTTTCTTTGAATAATCATCAGTTTATAGTGTTAAACCGGTTTATATGATAATTTTACAATGCCACCAACTTTAGAAAGCTACAGCAGATGTGTTTTATGTGGAGTTCGCGCCAATCGCGAAAACCAAAACAAAAAGGAAATTAATGGCATGATTTCTTATTGATCAGCCCCGGTAATCATTAATTATGATATTGCTTCGTACCACCTCCCATCAAAGTGACCATAAATGATAATTTACAAGATTTTCATTTTGTATTTTCGTATTGTTTTAACACTAGGGATGAGCAAGGTCAAAGAAGTATTAACTATCGATAAAGCTATCGTGGGTTGGGTCAGACTACCTATAACTTATTTCCTTATCATTAATCAACATGTTTATTTCCAGATGCAGAAATGAGGATCTAGCAAACGTTCCTATAGAGACCAGTCGTAACTTATGAGTGCGAGTGCGTGAGATAAAGGTAGATTAAGTACGTGATATGAGACTTTGCGATGTACCGTATATCGCAAGGTCTCAATTCAGAGTGAAGCACTAGTAGGTAAGCTTACCTATGTTAACAAAATCCATTTACGTATTTAGATTGTAAAAAGTATTATAAATAAAATGTTCCATTTTTCAAAAGTGTTTTACTTCTAAGTTTTTTATTACATGGCTCCACAATTACCTGTTGCAATGGGTATCCAATAAGCCCAACGTTGTTGCATTGTGAGAAAACAACGTTGGGCTTATTGGAACCGTCTTTCATTAATATGAAACCTTGACGAGGGCATGCATGTTTTATCGATATCGATAAAACCAAGAATAAGTGCAAGCAAGCACTACTCTATCCGTTAAGTTGGTAGCATTGTCAAGATAGGCTAATTCCTTTAATGTTAGTAATGTTGCATGCATTGATGCCAATAAATTTCTGCCAAAGAGCTTTCATTGGCTAGTAGGGAGGTCCCGCCTCTTAAAACGTAGTGATTATATAAAACATAGTAATTAGATCACTCGTCATTTAAAGTAAAAATTAGTACATAAATGAGCAGTTTTCCATTAGGCATTGTCAGTTTGGTTCTTTCATGATGGCGCTCGCGTAACTTTTGGTACATACTCAACAGAACGTGGTAATCGAAAGTAAAAATACACAAACCACGATCGAACCAAACGAACGACAAGTTGTTAGTGTAGTGAAATTTGTTATATGTATTTTTTTATAATGACTTTGGCAGTTTTGACATATTCAAATTTTATTTACCCCTCTAAGAAAGTAGATAAATTAAATATAAATAAAATGGTCCATTTTCTTTGTATCATTAGCTGTAATTTATAATATAGAATATCAGGAAGGTAGAAAATACTACCAATAAATAGGTACTTTAGGTAATGAATTTGTTACAAAACTGACGCACAACTTGCCATAAACAAGGGAACGCAGAATGTCATACCCACCAGTAAGCGTAATTCAAAATCTCATACCCAAGGAATTTCTATGTACTTATAGAACTTCCTTGGTCATACCAAACTACAGTACTGTTACCAAAACAGTCGCCAACGCCATCTAACGAGAGATAAATAATGCTGAAATGACAATTGGAAAACCGCTCATTCCTTGTATGTTGTACAAACTATAGACACGAAAATACAAATAGGAACTATTTTCATGGGTACCAATTCAAAAAAGCTTTAATGAAAAAGTTAAAAGGTCGTATTAGTCAAAGATGTTGATTGGTAGTTGTTTGGTAGTTTACGTTTCAACGTAGATACATCTCTTTGTTTATTAATTACAGACAGATCAGTAGAACAAAGCTATAGTCAAATAATACTAACATAGATAGACAAACATAGATAAATAGACTAACATAGATAAATAAGACCTATACTAACAATTTTATGGACATTGTCTGAATATAAATAAATAATTAAAAATTAAAATTAAAATAATTACAAAATGATAAGGCTTATACGTGGACGCAGAGGAAGATACTGGTATTAAAAAAGCGCTGGATAAAATTATTCTGCATTTTTACCTTTTACTTTATTATTTGAATTTTATATTAGAAAGCAAACTAAATTAATAATAATCTATGCATAATTTATCACAAACTAGATGCAAGCCAAGCTAACTAAACCAGTTACCAGAAAGTGTAGATCCTCGGGGAATTCCCGCGAAGCGTTAATATTTAGTTTATTCTGAAGATGAAATATAGATCTGGCTTGTAGCTATGCTCGTTTTTTTTTCTTTTTCCTTTGTATATTTTGATATTGTATCTACTAAAGTGGCATAAAATCTCTGCAATCCTTTACAAAGTTAAAGTTCTTTGTCGTTCGCCCTGCGAACAGAACTTGACGGCTGAACAGACTTTGATGAAATCTGGTATGGAGACATTTTAAACTCTGAAGAAGGACATTGGATACTTTTTATCGTGATAAGATGTAGTCCGCGCAGACGAAGTCAAGAGCAAAAGCTAGTAGCGGTAGTGTTTTTTGTACATACAAAAAACATTACCGTCCATAAAAACAGGTATCGTCATTGCTTATCATAAAGTAACCAGATTCTAATAATCATCGCAAAGGCCAAACCACTAATGCTATGACCTTGAAATTTGGACTAGAGTTTCCTATCATATTGAATCTGAGAGCGATGGTGGCCTAACGGTTCTATAGTGCAAATTAGAATCCAACGATACCGGGTTCAAAACCTAGGCCCCGCACCAATGACTTTTCTAAGTTATGTGCGGTTTTCCATCGCTCCGTGCTTCGGAGGGCACGTTAAGCTATCGGTCCCGGCTGTTATTGATTAATAGCAGTCGTTAAGCCATTTCAGAGGCCCTCGGGCGGCTTGACAAACTCTGACATCAGAGCACTACCTCATACGACAAACAAACAAACAATATTGAATCTGTAGGTTATGAAGGTGACGATTTTGCTAAATTCATCCCCTAAGATCGCATCTTCTCGTCGCAGATACCGCAGAGCCTCAAGGCGAAAGTTTATAATCAGTGAGTGTTGCCAGTGATGACATACGGCACTGAGACGTGGTTGCTAACTATTGGTCTCATACACAAGCTCAAAATCGCGCAGCGTGCAATGGAGAGAGCTATCTATGCTCAGTGTTTCTCTAGGAAACGAGGAAGCCCGTAGAAGAACCAAGGTTACCGACTTAGCTCTCAGAGTTTACAAGTTGAAGTGGCAATGGGCAGGCCATATAGTTCGCATTATAGTCCGCTGGGGAATAAAGGTTCTCAAATGGCGACCACGAACAAGCAAGCAAAGTGTGTGGAGCCCACACGATGGACCGACGACATTGTAGCCTTCGCAGGAAGTCGGTGGATGGAGGTGGCACAAGATGGCTTGTCATAGCGCTCTTTGGGGTTCTTGGGGCCCTATGTTCAGCAGTGGACTCCTAAAGGCTGACATGATGATGATGAAGGAGGAAAAATCTGTTTATAAAGTTTTTGTAAAATCAATTAATCCACTATTTTACAAAACAGTTAAAGTTACAAATTATTGCATAGACTTTTAATTGCAAACAAAGCGTTTCAACGTTTTTCAAAATGATGATACTAAAGATTAAAAAAGCTGTCAAATATTTTCAGTAAGTAACCGTTTCTCGAAATCTATTCAAACCTACTCAAGTGGGATTATCTTTTCAAGACAAACTAAGGAAACATGTTACAGGATTTTTAAAAACCAATTTGGGTAAAAAGGGTCATTGAAATTTTGATATTTTTTAAATAGCATTTTGAAACATGAGTCATCAAATGAAACAAAGATTATTCTGTACTATGGCTTTTCAATAATCATCGCTTAGGATCAGGGGTTGATTATTTAATTTGTGTTAAAAACTTTGCATTACGTATTATACAATACAATACAACAACACTTTATTGCACACCAAGAAGAAGGATCTTCTTCTTTTTCTTTTTCCTATATATTAATATAGGATAAACTCATACTATATTATATATAATACGATGTTATATTATATTGTGTCCATGTCGTGGCGATATCGTAATATTTATCATTTCATGAAATGGTCGGCCACATCATGTTTATTTTTATGTCTTGAAATTATTGGTGACATCGTGAAATGGGACTTAATCGCGCCGAAAACTTAATATTTATTTACCTCGACGTTTCGATCAATTTGCAATGATCGTGGTCACGAGAAGACTGAAGAAGCGGGTGTCAGCGTCGAGAAGGGCGAGCGTTGTCTCCAACTACCCGCATATGGTTTTGTAAAAATTCAGAATTGTCACGACACACGACACTAACGACATCTACAGATATCTTCTGACATAAACCGCGACGCGAACACTTGCTTATCACGGGATTCCAGGACGCAGCCAACTTGAAACCATCCTCTCGGTTGAAATTGGGATACTTTTTAATTTCAACCGCTTCACGTACAATCCTGGAGTAGTAGTGACGTTCCGTGGAGAGGATCTTCGGGTCATGGAGTTCCATCCAGTGATTAGGGCCCGATTCGAGCAAATGCTCAGCAATTGCAGATTTATTTATCTGGCGGTTCTTTACAGCTGCAATGTGTTCTTTGACCCTTTCCGCTATAGTACGCTTAGTTTGTCCAATGTAGGAACTACCGCAGCTGCAATCTATCTTATATACGCCAGGAGTTTGAAAAGGTATGACATCTTTCGGTGTTCTAACATGCCTTGCTAACTTGGAAAAAGGAGTATAAACGGTCTTGATAGAAAAGTCCTTTAATAAAGCACCGACTTTATCCGTCACTCCTTTTACATAAGGCATGAAAGCCGGCTGTCTATCGACATCAGACCTACTCTTATTATATCTGCGTCTAGGACGCCAACGTCTGGTCACCACATATCCGTTTCGCTTGAGTACTTCCTGAACATGAGACACTTCGGCATCCAAACAAAACGAAAACGGAGGTATGCGGGTAGTTGGAGACAACGCTCGCCCTTCTCGACACCCGCTACTTCAGTCTTCTCGTGACCACGATCAATGCAACTTGATCGAAACGTCGAGGTAAATAAATATTACGTTTTCAGCGCGATTAAGTCCCGTTTAAATATTTAACTATGTGTTCGAATCGCGAAAGTTTAAAGTTACAATCGTGAAATGGTTTGCCCAGATGAATGAATGATAAGCTTTTGACGATATGAAAAGTTAAACACACGGCTACATAATGATATTTTCAAACATGAGTGATCATATTTTAAAATATTTACATTATCCACCGCTAGAGGCGCTAGACGGAAGCCAGAAATGCCTTCTTTTTTTTATTTTATTTTTTGCCTTGAAAGCTGTCTATCCGTTTGAACACCTTTGGTATCATGAAAACCATAAATTAATGATAATTACTTAAATAGCCATACGTAGAGTGAAATATCATTAAACGTTGAGGATTCAGCGATATTTTCATGATATATTTTCGATGATTTCATGGAACAGAACCATTTCATAAATTTATCGACCATTTCATGAAGTGATCAATTCTATGATATTGCCACGACATCCCACATTGACAGGGATGATCATGGACTCGTATTTATTTCTATCTCAGGACCATCATTTTTACCCGACTGTAGTCGGGCAAAGCAAGGGAAGTGTAATGAGTTTAATAGTCTATGTGTGTATGTATGTATATATGTATGTGGTTATGTGGATATTCCACTATAGGGTCACCCCTATTGGTCCGATTTAGACAAGCGAGATGTCAATCGACTTGTCTTCAGGTATAGAGTGATAAATGCTAATTTTTTTACCCGAATATGGCGAAGCAAAGGAAGGGTTATGAGTTTAAACTAAAAACTTGAACCGATTTTGACAAGCAAGGTATCATTCGATTCGTCTTCATTGCAAAAATATCACCGCCAATTTTTTGGTTTTAGGTGTTGAATTTATAGTTATTTTGTTAGGATTTATGATTTGTTCCTTATAGACTCGAGTGGTGGACGAATTTGATGCAGTTAATTCTACCGCAGACTAATTCTTGAGGCAAAACGACCATACGGATTTTGAAGTCGGCGAGCACGAAGACGCGGGCGAAAATTAGTACTCGTACTTAATACAACTTAGAAAAAATTACGTCTTTGATAAATCTGATGCGCGCTAAGGAGCTGAGTCGATTTCATTATTAGCTGAATAACCTAAATCACTATTATATTTTGCAAGTAAATGTATTGGTATTTTTGAATAATTGCTATAATCTGTACAAGTACTTAGGGGCACAGAATAAATAATCTTGCAGAACACTACTCTAGCCGCATTTATAGCCACCCTGGGAAAGGAATATTACCATAATGTAACTAGTTTTTTTACACAACTGCGGAGCGTTATGCGTCTTGGGCTGTATGTTTGTTTATTTCTTTGGCGTGTTCTACTGATTTCTGATTATGATAATTGACATATCATTGGATTCATGTTAGTCACCAGAGTGACTTATGATATAATTGAAGTGTCAAGAAAACTTATATTGTATATCCGACGAAACAAAAAATTACCAATACTTATCGAGTGAGGTATCCAAATGAAGGTATTTAAAATACCATTCCAAAAATATATCAGGGAAAACTCGGGGGAAGTCCTCCAAGAGTGAAACTAAAAAGATTAAAAAAAAATTTTACAAGTATATGACAAGTAACCCTATGCCTGCGAACAAAACTAAAAAGAGGAAATCAAGGTTTAGATTCTTGATTTTGAAATATAAGATGCAGTCGGAAGCATCATGTATTTCATTTCTCCTTTGACGGGATCAGCTAGAACCTGGTGATCTATACCCCTCATGCCTCCGACTGCATCTTATATTTCTAAATCAAGAATCAAAATAGGCCAATAAGTAGAGAAATTTGCCTTGCAAAAGGTGGTGTAGTAATGATTTTCACATATGTTGTTTAGGTCAACAACATTTGATGAAAAATCCAAGTTATCGACCTTGGGGGGAGGGGGGGAACGTTAGCCGCCATCTTGAATTGAAGGGCCTAAAATTAGATTTTATCTAAACACTTAGCTTTATGGCAAAAGTGTCTATGAAAAGTATAATAATAAAAGTATAATATTTGAATATTTTTTTGCGTTCACAGTTGTTCTGTAAGTCTCATAGGTAAAATGTTACAAGAAGCGAAAAAAACATCTAATAATGGTCCAACGTATAATCTTAACCGCTGAATGAGACTATATTTGGAGAGTGTTTTTTTATTCATCGTTTCGTATACGTTGTTACCTCTTTATAAACTCACTCTCCACACATAAAATCTCTACATTCAGCTGTTAAGAATATATGTTGTTTCGGCATTAGACCATTTTTAGTAAAGGTTTTTTTCCCTTCTTGTAACTTTTTACCTACTCGTAAGCAAGATTCACTGAACAAATGTGAATATAAAAAAATGTTGCAAATATTGTCTTCTTTATACTTTTTCTAGACACTTTTGCCATAAAGCTAACTGTTAAAGAACTTTTTAGAAAAAACTAATGTTTGTCCCCTGCAATTCAAGATGGCGGCTAACGCTGCCATCCCATGAGGTCGAAAATTGTTTTTTTTCATATGACCCTTTCAACACTTAGATTTATATGTTTAATTTATATTTTAGTTTGCTACTTTTTTTGATAAGTGTTGAATAATCGTTTTTTTCTTTCTTTTTCTATTTTTCTTTAACTGAGCAATATAAATCAAAAAATCTTCTACACCCCCATTTGTAGGGCAAAGCTTCATATTTTCCCCCAATAACTGACCTAAAAGCATGGTTGCCTCTTTTTAATTTTTTATGCTTTTAAAAAAAAAAACTACTTTCTGGTATCTAGTATTAACAGACAAATTATAAATAATGCGTAGTTCTAGTATTGATACACCTGTTTCGCCTGTTTGTTAGAACCTGTATGTATAGTTATACTACTAATGTATGTGCTCTGCCGTCATCAGTGTTTCCGGTAAAATATAACCCAGGTGTGTTCAAGTCAAGAGTGAATAGGTATCTACTAGGCAAGCGTGCTACAGCTTCAACCGAATCATCGCTTTACTTCAGGTGAGATCGTGGTCAAACTACAGCACTGACCGAAACCAAAAAGTAAAAAAAAAAAATTGTCAAGCTTTCACGCTGAAACGGCTTAACGGATTTTGATGAAATCTGGTATGTAGATAGTTTAGGTCCTGGAGTATTGCATAGGATACTTTTCATCATCATCCGCAGGGCACAGCTAGTAAGATGATACGAGGGCAATGGTCCCACGAAAACACAGACTCAAAACTTCGAACAAACAAACAACTCCGTGAGGTCGATGTTTGCTCGAAGGAATAAAACTAAAAGTTTTCACTAAAACCTTTTCTATAACACCGAAACAAATATAAAACTATTTAAATCAGGTTTAAAAACAATAAAACGATAAGGAATCCTTCGTTAAGTCAAAAGTGATCGAAATAAAGACATTCCAGTAAGATTCCAGTCCTGATTGATCAGCATTTAGCAGCCGAGGGGGCATTGTACTGAGGATTCCACCACGGATATACAGAAAATAGATACAGCAAATTATTTATATTTATTAACCGCCTTCGAAAAAACGAGGTTCTCTGGTTGACCCGTATGTATGTAATCTATATTTATAATATAATAAAGCAATAAGAACGAAAAATTCTGTACAATGATGATACGTTAAAAAAATATGTTAATGGTACTTAAAATAAGCTACTGAACAAGAATAGAACATTTAATAAAAAGGGTCTGTATGTTTGTCTCTTTGTTTGTTTTTTAGTTTGTTTGTCTTTATGTTTTTTTCGCGCATCATCAACTACTAACTGTTGGATAGCTTAGGATTTGACTTAAAAATTGGGGTACTTGGTATCTTAATCCGTTGATTAGATGCCGAGCAATCAATAAAAAACTATTGTATGGCTGGACGAAATTTGAAGAAATGTAGTATTTGTATTCGTACTTTATTAAGGTACTTTTGATCCTGGAATAACACTTATAGGCTACTTTTAAATGAAATGACCACGCGGGCAAAGCCGCGGGCACAGCTAGTATTTGTCTAATACTGTTGAAAATGCGTAGTATTTATGTACTTACTAGCGGTGCCTCACGCTTATGTCCGCACGGGGACTATGATGATGGATTATGATGATGAAAAGTAATCTTTGTGTTCTTCCAGGCCCTAAAGTAAAGTACGAAATTTCCTAAAAATGCGTTAAGCAGTTTTAATGTTGAGGAGTAATAGACATACCTACATACATACCCAGAAACTTTCACATACGAGTATATAATATTTATAGATAACTAGCTGATACCCGCGGCCTCGCACGTGCGGTTATTTCTGTAGGTTGATAGTACTCTTTGTGCTATTCCAGGACCTAAAATACTAATATACCAACATTTGATCAAAATGCCTTCAGCCGTCAAAAATATTTTATTAATTGCTCGGCTTTTACTCATCGGATTGAGATATAAAGTGCCCCAGTTTTTAAGTCAAAACATAAGCTATCCAACAGTGAAAACAACATCGCTATCAGTCCAGTAGTTTTTACGTGATGCGCGAACAAACATACAGATTTCTGGCAGCACTGTACATGGCAGCGATCTTTGTACACAGGTGCTTAGTTGCTTGTTTTTGGTTAAGTTTTTCTTTTGATTTATGTGTTGCTGGGTACAGTTTGTGATAATAATTTGTTGCTTATCTTATCTTATCAAACAGACAAACAGATAGACACGATTCTTTAAAATGTAATATTCTTGTTCAGTAGCTTATTTTATGTACACTAGACCATTTCTTTTTTAATTATCTTCTTTGTACAGACTTTTTCGTTCCTATTGCTTTATTATAAGTATAGATTCATTGGTCATTGATAGAAGCACTAAAGTCCAAACTCAAGGTTTGCCAGAAAGCCATGGAGCGGAGCATTCTTGGAAGGACAGATCGAGTTCGGAAAACTTAATCTAATGTAACATGTAAAATATGTGCATTTGTGATTCTTTGGTCAAAATGTAAACATTGCAAACTTACTTTGTAAATGTCTACTAATATTCAAAACTACATTTTTATGTTACCATTTGCCACAGAAGCGTATGCTCCGCATCTGATGCTTAGGACCCTCATATATGCGAGTACAAATAATGCCATCTAAAACTGAACATTTGAGCACCAACTTAGTTTCTAGCCGCAATAGTGCCCGAAATTCCTTCACAAATAACTAAATATTTTGGGAACAGCTGCACCTATTTCCTCCAAACCATGATAATATAATAAGAATCTCACCAAATTCAGCCTCATAGAAAACTGTATTGAATTCGGTACATCCTTTTGGGAGGTACGATGTCACAGACAAACAAGGGCTAAAACGTATAACACCCCTCTTTTATCGTCGAGGAATGATACGAACTCATCTCTCAACAAGATATAATTGAAAGTGCTAAAAAAACAAGCAAAAGTTCAAGAAAAGATAAAGAACAAAACTAAAATGAGGCAATTATTTGAGTGAGAATGGTTGCTAACCAACTTTAAATCGTTACAGATCCTAAATGGTAATTCAAAATGAAAAATGATATGAGAAACTCGAAGATGATTTTCAAACACTTATTCAATGATACCCTTTTTAACATTGTTCGTAGACATTTTTTTCTATACTGCGCCTGGTTGTCGCCATATTGAACTTTGATTACTGATTTTATTGACAATTTCAAGATGAAGACAAATCGAGTGACTTAAGAATCATCAAAATCGGCACCCGCATTCGGTCTCTAGAGCGCCACAAAGGAACAGACATACATACATGCATACCAATATATAAAAGTGAAACATTGTCTGTTTGTTTGTTTGGGAAGCTTTCACGCGATAACAGCTGGGCGGATTGTGATGATATTTGGAATGGAAATAGCTTATAACCTGGAATTAAACAAAAGATACTTTTTATCCTGGAAAATTGTAAGTTTCCAAGGGAAAACTGTAAAATGTTCATTACTCACTATAAGGAACGGTTGCCATCACAGAATGGTCTGTGGCTGCCATGGAAACGAAATAACAAGTCTGTCAAAAACATCAAGAGCATTGGTGCTACTCGTATACCTACTGAATTAGTTTTTAATAACCTAGAAGAAAACAGAATGCTTTTTTCGCGATAAACAGTAGTCCGTGCGTACGAAGTCGCGGGCGGGAAAGCTAGTATATCATATAGTTTGATAATGCGTTGCGCAGTCTGGTAAAAAAAAGAACTAAAAGGTTCCTTTTATATCTGTGATTTACAACTACCCTCTTATCATCAGCTTTAAGCTCTTGAAATAATGCCTATTTAGAAAAATAGAAACGCCTTACATACATTTCTGAGAAACTTTTTCAGAGGTTTGTACTGAGTTTAATTGATCGAATTTTAATTGTAAGGAATACTGTTAAATAATTAAACCTTACTAAAATCTATCAAGTTTAACTCATGGGATTGCGTCGCATCACTTGTTTTCACAAAAGTCCGTTGTTAACCTAAACCTGTGGACCTAGAGATTTTAAAAGTTGAGGAAATATTCCTTGAAGTGCCCCAGAGGTGCTCTAAGGAGGGATTTTATGAAATTCCAAACATAACTATTGATTGTTTGATGATTGTGGGACATCTCATTGTCACTTTTTTTATACATGTAATTTACATATATATCTATACTTATAATAAGGCAATAAAAGTACGAAAAAGTCTGTACAATGATAATTTAAAAAAAAAACATGGATACATAAAATAAGCTACTGAACAAGAAAATAACATATTTTTATATCGTGTCTCTCTGTTTGTCTGTATGTTTGTTTGCACATCACGTAAAAACTACAGGACCAATTACGATGCTATTTTCACTGTTGGATAGCTTAGGATTTGACTTAAAAACTAGGGTACTTGGTATCACAATCCGATGGGTAGAGGCCGAGCAATAGATAAAAGAACGTCTTAACGGCTGAAGGAACTTTTATCAAATATTCGTATATTGGTATTTTAGGTCTTGGAATAGAACATAGACTACTTACCACGTGTACAAAGCTGCGGGTACAGCTAGTTTTATTATAATAACTGTCATTTGTTTTTTTTTTAACTAATATGGAAAAAATGACATCCCCTTGGAGTTTCTTGGTGCTCTCTTCTCTAACAAGCGTATTTCCGAAGCACCGGTAGAGTCAGAAGAGTATTTCCTTTTCCAGTGTAAGATTTAACTCTTTAGGCACTTGAAAGGGAAACTTAATGCATACTTAGTTTACCTCAATGTTATTGAATTGATCTATTTATAATATTTTCTGTATTTAATTATAGATTTAGCAGACTAGGCCAATTCCGAATCATCAGTGATTTGAGTACCGTAGGCCACTTGTCGGGTAATTCCGAATTACAAATATCACTCAAATAATTTTTAGGCTATACCATTTTATAGCCTAAATATTATAACAAACATTATAACATTACATTTTCAATTTCTTCTTTCTATATCGGTATTAGCCACTGCTAAAACCGATATAAGGGATGTAAGGTTCGGATGTAAGAGAGTACAAACACCACTTCCTGCTCCATGTCAACCTCACCTGCCCGTGGTACATCCTGCCGAATAACAGACGAGGCACTGACGACCGACAAATGGCGGTATAACAATGCCCCTCTTTCCCACTGGGCACTTGCCTAGGGCCCCGCAATCGATAGGGGCCCCCTAGTTCTTGCCAGATCACCAAATGATAACCGATATTTATTAACGAAAAACTGTACAATATTGAGACCAACATAGGATACTTTTAAGCCCGGAAAATGGTAAGTTGTCATGGGAAAACTGGGAAAGGTCAATAACTCGCAGTAAGAAACGAAGTGGTATGTTGCCGTGAAAACGAAATAATAACAAGACTGACAAAAAGATTCAAAAACGTTGGTGCTATACTTTTGCATTGGTTTTGAATATCCTAGATGAACTTTTGTTGGAGGATGCTTTTTTTGGTGATGAACTGTAGTCCACGCGGACGAAGTAGCGGGCAAAAGCTAGTAAAATAATATAATCCACAAAATTAACTCTTAGCATTCACAGGTTAGTGCTTAAAAAATTATGTTGATTGAAGAGGTACCTACCCTTCTAGCTTTGAGATGGACAAAATAGTTAATCACTTCTTAAAAATATATGTTTTTGAGCATATTTAATATTCTATGGACATCAGCGACAAACTAGTCAATCTCTCTTGAAGAATTGTACATCTTAATTCATTTTTATTCTTTTCAATTTGGAAAAGGAGCGTTCTCCACTGCAATTAGTTACCTACCATTATTCGCGCGCATTCTCTGCCACAACGCTTTATTTAGTGCATTAGCACCGTCCCTTGCTTTCTCAGCCAGTTAGAAAGAGATGGGGGCAATTTAGCGATGCACTTCTGTGTGACCGCGTGGCAACGAGACTCGGTCAAGGTCAGTGGCAAGTTGGCAGCGGCGCGAATTACTTGCAAGAAAAACAATTATTATAACCTACCAACGCCTCGCTTAAAAATATATAAAATACGAAGTAATTTCGTCCACCGCAATGATACGAACATTAATATCAATCCGTGTGTGTCCTCCTTATAATAAACTGACAATAATTATACGAAGAGTGTAGTGCTACATCCAGAAAATTCGAGAAGGGCGGCCGCCCACAGAAGTCCTTCCATCCATAGAAACTTCCAGGCACGGCACAAGAAGGAATTCACAGGTTAGTGTCCTTTTCTTCTCTTACTGGCTGATCTCCCTTTATCCCTTTTATATTAAATATTTACCTACACCTCCATCGAAAACCAACGCTTTCGCTCCATGAATGGAAGGCATGCATTTATGCTCCTCGCGTCCCCAACCATAATGCTTAAAAAAAACTCAATGCGTTTGCTACATTTGGAAATGTGTCTTCAATTATGTTTGCTTTCAAAAGATTATAAAATACCAATATATTATTAGTTCTTTCATTTCCACTATGGACAATTTTCAAGTATTTTGTTAAGTACGACAGATCTACTGTAATTAGTGTATCTGGCAAAGCTGAATACAGGGGAATTCCCAATCATTGGTCGATTTATTTAAGTCGGTCGGTCACCTATGAATCCTGCGAGCAGATCTTAGCGTTGCCTGTTGTTGAAAACTAGAACCTCAGTCCGTTAACAATTAATAATCGCAAAAAAAAAAAAGAGTATTTCAAATTTATTTAAAAAAATAAAACAATACTTACATTTTAAAATTAATTTTAAACATAACTTTTATAAACATTTCAATCAATTTAATATGTTCTTTCTCAATTAAAATGGCTACTTCAAACTTGACGCTTCACGCTTCGCTTCGTTCGCTTAATTCAAATTTGGCACGAGTCTCAACCGTAACTGAAAGACAAAAAATACTATTAAATTCTAGTTGACTGATAATGTTTCTATAAAACAGTGTTCTTAGTATACTATTAAATTGTATTTTTATATATTTAAATTTATCCAAACATGCTGATATCGGAAATCCTGATTTTCGGGCGAGAGTAGAGTAGCTTCACGCATGCAAAATCTAATAAGCAAGTAGGTATTGTAGTCAGTCATTATCGTTTGTTTTTTCATAATAAATAGTCAATTGTCAAAGTATGAGAAAATACACGACTGCCCTGAAAAAAACGAACTTTTCAAAAAACTAATTGCCTATTTCTGTCATAGATGGGGATGATGTAAGTATTCTAACGATACCCCACAAATATCAATATCAGTTTAGGCATTTAAAAGTTATGGTGTAATGAAGAAACTTGAAAGACAATGGCTAGTGTTTAGGTTTATTTTTGAAGTTGTCTTTTAAAGACCTTCATCTTAGTACCTCACTCGATAGGGTTTGGCAATACATATTTCATTCCGTCGGAAATACAGTATGCCAGCTTTAAGCCGCCATATTAGTTTTCTTGACATTTCATATATTCTATAGCAGTCTCGTGACTAAGACAAATCCAATGATACCTCATTTATCAAAATCCGTCAAGCCGTTTAGGCTGTAGGATGCGTATAAGAAACTTACAAACAAACGTACATGTATGTATACAACCCAAACTCATAACCCTCCTCATTCGGGTAAAAATAAATCTAGAACTTTGTTTATCTATTTTCTTTGTATATTCTAACAAAATAGTGTTGTGCCAAGATCATAGGGGCCCCATTATCCTAATTTGCCCAGGGCCTTCAATTAGTTAAAGACGGCCCTGGGTATAACTATTCAGAATTAGCGCAGTCAAATTCTACAAACCAATGACGGTCAGCAGTGTCATCGGTGCAAGAAGCTGTGCTCTACGCTTGCCATCCTGCCTGCCCAGCGTGGTGATTATGGGACTTAACCTCCCTATGACAAGCACAAATATATTACGGCCCCCAGTTCCCGGCCCCCTGATAGCCAGCCAGGAATAGTCCTGGCTACGGCGGCGGCCATGATAACGGCAGGGCTGGGGGTGCTAAGAATCTCCGGGCTACTGATGTCAGCCAAAACCGACTGACCCTGATGAAGTATAACAGACGCACGTTACGGCTCGAAGAGTATATGTTGCAACTAGAGGAGGAACTGAAAAACATATGAAGGCACAATCTTGGTTTGTGTAAAGTCCGAAGAGCCCTCTCTTCAGAGGATACCGTAACCTTAGAATTGGGCCATTTATATTTCAGACCTGACATCCCAAGGCGGTGTTGAGTTCCTGGTTAATAAGGCCCTCTGTGACAACTTTATTGATACCTCCAGTGTATCGATAAGGGTTGTGTACCTCATAATCAAAATAACCGAAAGGTATAAGTAACTCTAAGGTTATTCAGGTATACGCACCGAACTCTTCACACTCGGATGATGAAGTAGAGGATATTATGTACAAGGACATATCCAAGGCCTTGCATAACACCTCTAAGGCTCACTTCAACGTTGTAAGACCTGGTCTGTCCTGGAGTCCCTGCAGAGATGCCAAGTCGACTGGCGATATATTCAAGTGTTGAAATGCCTGTATGACGCCGCAACAATAACAATCCAAATACAGAATCAGCAGACTAAGCAAATCCTCCTGCATAGAGGAGTGAGACAAGGGGAAGTTATTTCCCTGAAATTGTTCACATATGCATTGGACTGGAAAGGACGTGGCATAATAAACGGCGAGTACAGCCATTTCCAAATAAATTTATTGAAATTGTTGAATAATTGCTATAATCTGTACAAGTACTTAGGGGCACAGAATAAATAATCTTGCAGGCCACTACTCTAGCCGCATGTATAGCTGCCCTTTTACAGCACATACTCAATATATTTTTCGGAAAATGTTCACATAAATTACCATAATGTAACTAGTTTTTTTTACCAGAATGTGAAGGGTTATATGTGTTGTACTGTATGTTTGTTTATTTATTTGGCGCGTAATACAGCCTAAACGACTTCATGGATTTTGATCGTTGAGATATCATTGGATTCATGCTAATCATCAGAGTGACATAGGATATAATTGAAGTGTCAAGAAAACTAATGTTGTGTATCCGACGGTACAAAAAATTACCAAAACCTGTCGAGGGAGGTATTCAAATGAAGGTATTTAAAATACCACTCCTAAAATATATATGGGAAAACTTGGGAAAGTCCTCTTAGAGTGAAACTAAAAAGATAAAAAAAGAAACCCCATGACTGCGAACAAAACTGAAAAGAGGCAAACAAGCTTCAGATTTTTGATTTTGAAATATGAGATGCAATAGGAGGCATAGTAGCTCACTAGGTTCTAGCTGATCCTTTCAAAGGAGATATGAAATGCATGATGCCTCCGACTGTTCCTTCCGACTCCGACAACGTTTTTTTATAGTAATTTATTTTCGTACTTTATGGTGTTTAGTATTATCATTCAAATTAAAAATAATGCGAGGTTTTAGTCCACTGTGGATACACCAGTTTCACCTATTTGTTAAACCCTGTCTATAGCTGTATAGTTATCGAACTAATGTAATATGTGCGAAAGTTTTTGTGTGTATGTATGTCCGGTCTTCACGCTGAAACAGCTCAATGGATTTTGATGAAATTTATTATGTAGATACTTTAGGTCCTGGAATAACATATAGGATACTTTTCATCATACACGCGGATGAAAACGCAGGGCGCCGCTAGTATCATAACACGAGGGCAATGGCCCCACGAACACCTAGACTCGGACTAAAACTTTTAGCAAACAACTCCATGAGTTAGTTTGCTCGAAGGAATAAAAATAAAACTTCGTAATAAAACCTTTCTATAACATCGAAACAAATATAAAACTTTTTTAAACCGATTTTAAATAATAAAACGACAACGAACCTTTCGTTAAGTCAAAAGTGGTCAAGATAAAGGCATTCCAGTAAGATTGCAGTCCTGATTGATCGGCATTCAGCAGTCGAGGGGGGGAGCAGTCGAGGGGGAGGGTGAGCATTCCACCACGGATATACAGAAAATAGATAGTGCACATTATTTCTATTATATAACTGACTTCGAAAAAAACAGGTTCTTTGGTTAACTGTTTTAATGTAATATGTACCTATATATATACCTATACACACATACAGGATGGAATGTTTTAACCGCACCCGGACGAAAAGTACTCTTAGTATGACGGCCGGTTGGTCTAGTGGCTAGTAACCCTAGGAACGAAATCAAACGGTCGCGGGTTCGAATCCTGCAAGGTGCAATCATTTGAGTGATAAGCAGAAATGTTTGTTTCCGAGTCATGTATGCAGATATTCGCATTTACGAGTATGTATGTTTGTCCGTTATCTAGTGCCCATATTACAGGTGTCCTAGTTTGGGGCTAGGTAATTGGTGTGGAATTGTCCCGAATATTATTATTATTATTATACTAGAGATAGGAAATTTTACTCAAAGAAAATATTCCTTTATTTTTAAAAAGAAACAAATATGCATTGAAAACTCGCTTGCCACACTCGGGCAATCGTACCGGCTAAAATTTGAAAAATAACATCCTAAAATAACAGATAGAATCAGAAGGATCAACTTTCTAACAAACATAATAAATTAAATGAAAGGAAAATAATGAAATCTAAACTTTTGAATTCAATGGGATAAAATAAAGCACTTTTACTCAAAGGTCTATCAGATTACTTATGTTAGTACCTTGTTAACAATTATCTTTGAAGTCATTTATTTGTTATAATGACAAAGTACCAATTATTTAGTTTTTTTTTTCTTCTTTTTTATGTAATGACTTACCACGGGATTGTGGTGCCTCATTAAAATTACAATCTAGCCTTAAGACTAATAAGTAATATTACTTTAACCTAAGCTGCTAAGTAGAGTATAAACTAAGAATGTGTCCAATAACACTTTTCTTAATATCACTATTTAAGGGGAAGTCACTTTGTTCTTGTGTTTATTTGATTTGCACTAATTGATATTACTTTGTCACTATCATAAAACTAAACTAACTCAAATGGTTTTGTCCGTTTGAGTCTTCTCACGATGCCCGTGTTGTCGAGGAGCTGGATAGCCTCGACGTTCACATGATGATGAAGCCTTCGTTCGTGAGCTTCGGCAACTTTTTTAATAACCTTAGTAACGAGATCTACCTTCAGGTCTCGATGGAGGTCGTTACTTCTGATGTACCACGGTGCATTAACGATGCCTCTGAGTACTTTATTTTGGAAACGTTGAATGATCTGTATATTAGTGGATTTGGTACAGCCCCATAGCTGGATACCGTAAGTCCATATTAGCATGAGGACTTGCTTGTATAAAAGTAATTTATTGCAAACTGACAACGAAGAATGTTTTCCCAGAAGCCAACACATTTTTGTATAGTGAAGCTCCATTTCATCGTTTCTTTTTGACATGGGCCTTCCAGCGAAGCTTTGCGTCTAATGTCATACCAAGATACTTGGCCGTATTTTCGTGTGGTATTACTTGATCGTTTATAAATACAGAATGATAATTCGGTTTCTTGTTTGTAAAATCTACATGTGTGGATTTTGATTGGTTAAGTTTTATTCGCCATTTTTTAGTTCAATCGAGGATGGTATTGACGGCTGTTTGCACTTTCTCGACCGCTTCCTCTTGAGTAGCCCCGATCGCCATGATTGCTGTATCATCAGCAAATGTGGCAATGGTATTATTTTCTAAATCTGGGATATTGCATAAGGATAAGTGTACAATAAGTACAGGAACGGACCTAAGACACTCCCTTGTGGTACTCCAGCTTTTATTTGCTTTAGTTCTGAATACGCATCTTCTTGCCTTACTCTGAACATTCTATGTGTTAGATAAGACTCGAGAATATCTGCAAACAGTTTAGGCAGCATTTTTCTTAATTTGTGCAGCAGACCTTTATGCCAAACTTTATCGAATGCTTGAGCTACATCTAGAAACACAGTTGTACAAACTTTTTTCTCTTCTAAAGCTTTTTCAATAACATTAGTGATTCTATGCACTTGGTCTATTGTAGAATGCTTTTCTCTAAATCCAAATTGATAATCCGGGATGAATTTATTTTCTTCTATGATGGGCTTCAATCGTCTCAGTAGTAGTTTTTCAAACAATTTCGACATTATCGGCAGCAACGAAATTGGCCTATATGATGTTACTTCATGAGGTGGTTTACCAGGTTTGGGTATCATAATGACTTCGGCTACTTTCCATTCACTTGATACATGCTGAAGTCTAAATTATGCATTGATGAGCGTAGTTATTTTAACTAAAGCTTTAAGAGGGAGGTTTTGTAGAACTTCGCCAGTAATTAAATCATAACCAGGAGATTTCTTGCAACTTAGATGTTTGATCTCGTTAAAAACCTCTTTTGGTGTAACAAATCTTATGTTTAGCTCAATTTTAGAAGTTTCTTCCTGTATAAAGTCTTCATCATCTGTAAGATCTCCATTTGATTTAAAAACTTGCTCTAAGTGCTGTGCGAACCTATTAGCTTTCTGTTCGTTATTGATTGCCCACTTTCCATTATGTTCTTTTATAGGTAGGATATGCATGATTGGCTTTCTAAGGTTCTTCATTGTTTTCCAAAGAGAATAATCTGTTGTCCGATCACTTGTTTGCTGACTTAAATTAGAATTTATAGTCTCATCACTAAAGTTCTCTATATTCCTTTTAAGATTTTTTGTAAGATTGTTAAAAAGTGTATTGTCTTGTGGAGATCTAGTCATCTGCCACTTTTGTCTTTGATTTCTTTTTTTAACAATCAAGTCCCTTATTTCTATAGGGTACGACTTAACTCTGGTTCTCTTTTTATATTCCGGTGTGTTTGCCCAAGCGCATTGTTGTATGTCTTTTATAAGTTTTCTTAGTTCTATGTCTAGCTGTAATGCGTTTTTTAGTGGGACATTTAGATCGATTTTTTCTTCTAAATCTAGTTTAAAACTTTCCCAGTCCGTTCTGTAATTAACAAGAGTCGGAATATTCTCTTTTTGTACAATAGTATCACTTAAAGTTAATATTATTGGTGAGTTATCTGAGCTCATATCATAACCTTCCTCATTTAGAAGAAAGCTGGGTGATATATTTTTAAAGATGAAGAAATCGATGAGATCTGGTATTTTATTAGGGTCAGTAGGCCAATAGGTGGGCTTTCCTGTTGATATAACATTACAATGTATTTCTTTAATTGCACATAATAATACTTTTCCTTTAGTAGTGGTAAGGCGAGACCCCCAGAAGGTGTTCTTAGCATTAAAATCACCACCCAGTAAGAATCGATTACCAAGTAGTTTTAAAAAACTTCTATGCTGTTCTGCTTTCATCGCATGCTTTGGCGAGCAATATATTGCTGCAAGGGTTACAGGATAGCGCTTAGTTCTGATACAAATAGCGACAGCTTGTATGTGATGTTCTTCAAACTTAAATTGTTCATGATGGTAGATGTTCTTTTTGGTGCTACCCCCTCTTGCAGTGTTATCGGGGTGCAATGCGTGATAAGTTTTGTAGCCTTGAATTTGAATAAAGGATTCCCTTGTGAAGTGTGACTCAGAGATAAGACACACGTCAATACTTTCTATGTTTAGGACGGCTTGGAGCTCATTACGATGTTGTATTAGTCCATTAGCGTTCCATTCCATGATCTTAAGTTTATTTATCATTTTTTCTGTTTTAATGAAGCTGTCTTGGTGCTACTTTCAAGTGTTTTTAAACGTTCGTCGAACAAAGTAACGAGGTTTAGAATTTTGTTTAATTTTTCATCCATGACATGTGTCATGCTTACTTGCTTATATTGTTTAGATTGTAGCTGCTGTAAGGTGGGCTGGGCTCCTTTTGTTATGTGTGCATATGAAACATGTTTTGTGACATTTTGAGTAGCACTATTTTTATTTATTTTACTGACACCGGGAACCTGGATCACGGGTGTTGTTACATTTTTCTTCAACAGTTTGTTTTTCATGCTCTGTAGTTCCTTAGCAACTAAGCACCCTCTGTAATTGGCCGGATGTTGCTCACCACAATGGACTTATTTCGGCTTTGCTTCTGCTGGTTTTTGGCAGTCTCTGGTTAGGTGCTTGCCTGTACATTTCACGCCCCTTGGTTCTTTTGAACAGTATTTCTGTGTGTGGCCATATGCTTGACATCTTTTACACTGAGGTATGAGCTTATTCATTTTTAATGGTTGTATCTCCACCTTGCAGCCTAAAATGGATTTTATACCGTAGATTTTGTTGATGTCCTCATCTTTTTGGAATGAAAGTATAATCATGTTCAGTGGTTCCTTACTCCTCCAGCTAAGCTTAATGGCAGCATCCTGGATCTTGTAAGTGAATCCACTAAGTGTCAGATCTGCCACTATTCTATCGGGAAGGCAGGACGCATGTAGATTTTTAGCCATTACTCTAATTGGCCTGTCTTGTTTGTTCTCGTAGGAGTACCAGAGGCAATTGTTTTCTAACAAGAGCTTGGTGATACATCTGTACGAGTCTTCGCTATTGGCATTTATTTTTACATTTTCCCCATTCATGACTTTTGTGATAAACGAGTCTCTCGTTAGGCTGGTCGATAACAGGTCGTAGAACTTTTGGTAGTCCTTTATGTTTTCCACTATTATAGGTGGCGGTAAAGGCACTTTTTTACCTTTTGATTTTCTTTTACAGTTTCATCGGAGCCTGAGCCAGTACCTTTTGATTTGGCTCTTTTTGATGGGGACGGGGACGTATTCAACTTCCTCTTTTTCCTACTTCTATGACGAACCCACTCAGTTTCTTTAGCGAGACCTTCTTCGTCCGTCTCATACTGGACTGACTCTAAAAGCAACTCTTTATTAGTGCTTTCCTCTGAAGCTGCACTATTTTGCTCCCGAACGTGCTTCAATTGGCGCTGAAGCTCTTCTATTTGACTCTTTAGGTCAGTCACAAGGCTTTCCAGGCTTTTGCGATGTTTTCTTTCTTCATCGTAATGTTTAAACAGAAGATTTTCCTTTTCTGTAATAATAGCAATTTCACTTTTCAGTTCCATCATCAATTCGAGTTAATATTCACAATGTACAGCATCGCCTTAACATTGTCAGCAAATTATAAACACGTATTAATTAAATAGGTCATCACGATCGCTTGCGGAAGACAGGTACGCGAGACGCACGACGCGCGGCCTTGTAGGTGATAGATTTAGGAACATAGTTGTCTTGGGATCATTATTACTGTATATAAATCAAACCTAAGTTTGGTTATGTTATCCTTAGGTTAGGATAGGCTTGACAAGCCTACGGTTAGGCTAAACCTTTCTTAGCATATTAAATAAAGTTTTAACGCTATAGTGTTGTTATTTATTTACCTTTTAACCATATAGCAAGTGAAACTAATTAATACCTGACAATACACAAGCAAGTTTCTATCTCTTAAAAGCTTGAAATTTACTCAGAAGTTAAGTACCTATCTAAAATATACTGAATAGCATAACCTAAGGAGTATTCATAGAAACAAAGAAATGTAATTGTTATCTTTTTTATTGATTCTACCACCAGATTCGGAATACACTACATAGAAGAACTGGCAAGAAACTATGTAGCTAATATATTTTTATCATCATTATTTACAATTATAATAAACACATTATTATTATCATAGTAACAACCTATATGTGATACTTGGTCATAGTGATATTTAATTATCATGTTACATCACCATAGTTACACCTGGCACAATAATAGCATTTAAACAAAGTGATCCTGTCCTAATCATTTCGAACACAATCACATTGATCATATTGGTTATAATAACATCACATTGAACCGACAGTACCTATGTAGTATTTGTATACTCTTTGGTACCTATTTGCAAAATACTCAGTTACACACAGTTAATATGAGACAAGGAAACAGTAGCAGAACAATAAAGTAATAGTAATAGTACTTAACTTGCCAGGGTCTGGTTCGTGCGACGGCCACAGTAAAAGTGACCTTCATAAAATAGCAGAAAAATATCATGCCACCTCACAATATTTTTCCACCAGATCGACCAATCAGGAACCATCAATGGCGTCAGGCGTGACGGAAATGTACAATTCACTTCTATTTACATATGTATATCCATAATAATCGTATTTTAAGTATTGTAAGACAATTTTAAATCATTATATTTTTTATGGAATTATACTTACAGATATTTCAGAGTTATAACAATCTGCCATCATTAATTAGTAAATACACAACGTTTCACAAAATACTTGTTAATTTTACTTAGAATAACGAATAACTCTAAGCATTTTAAGCATCATTACATAACTCCATAATCATAAATTCGAAGCTTTTGCTTATTAAATTGTTTTATAGATTCAACCACATTATCTTCGTTCAGAAACATATTTTTTATTACCACAGATTACAAACTCACCATAGATCTAAGAAAATACATATTTACAAATAGATTCAATCGGTTGTCACTTTTGGCTTAACAAGCAATATGTTATGATACCGTAAGTGATAAAGTTATTCAGTGAGAATATTAATTACATTGTTAAATAATATGTTATAATCTGACACGGGCGTCAGCACTTCCCGGGCACTAGTATAAACAAATTCACGCGACGCGACCTTTCTCTACGGAAGTCAAAGAGGAGTTATTTAGTTAAGAAGATTTCAATTTGCACGAGTTTGTAATGCAGACTCTTTATTAGATAACTGCGTGAGGCACGAGTAATTTAAATATGGAAAGAATATTACATTTTTGAAAGTGGATTTCTCATAGAGAATTAGAGCGTCCTGCAACGATAGTATTTTGTTATTCACATTTGATTGTTTTTACAAACTATTTAGTATTTGTCAGCTGCAACGTAGCTAACCGTAATAATAGCTTATCAGGAACAATTTGATTTAATAGAAGCTTATCTTTTTCATCACAGAGAAGTAAATTTATCTATGCGGTGGTATGGAGAGATATATCGGGACCGACAAGTACCAATTCGATTCGTTTTGAAGAGAATAATAGATAATTTAAAAAATACTGGTATTTACGAAAGGCGACAGCAACGAGCTCAGTAGGACTATTCCGATTTTGATGAAAGTGTTGTACTTCAAAACATATCCAAAAAAAACAAGTAGGGAAGCTGCCGAAAAAATTGGAAACACCCATACTCGCATACTTGAAGTGCTGAATAGTATAGGTACGTATAATCGTATATACGTATAATGTTATCGTGGTGGTCAGTTATTTTCAAAAATTGCATAGAGAGATTTGATTCCTATGATTGACTCTATAAGCCGAGAGGTCACTTACCATGCGTAAATTTACTTATTTAATTTATTTCTGCAATATTTTTTACAAAAAACTAAAACATTTGAACTCCTCTGACCGAACCAAAAACCATAGAGTGCGATATGAAATATCACAGTCAACAAGAGCGACAGAGAGCGACATGTATCTTCCGTCATAGAACAAAAACGTAATGTACAACAGAAGCGACAATTTTACGACAATACCTAACGCTCGTGCTAATTTGTGAAAAATTGACTAGATATTACATTGATTTATGTCCACATCTATTAATCTATAATTATAATAATAGTTATGAAATAGTCTGTACAAAGAAGACAATTTAAAAAAAATGTCTAGTGCACCTAAATAAGCTACTGAACAAGAATTTTAGAAGCATTTTTTAAATTCGTGTCTGTCTGTTTGTTTGTCTGCTTGTCTGTATGTTTGTTCGCGCATCACGTAAAAAGTACGGGACCGATTGCAATGCGGTTTTCACTGTTGAATAGCTTGGGTTTTGACTTAAAAACTGGGGTACTTTGTATCTCAATCCAATGCGTAGAAGCCGAGCTATCGATAAAAATATTTTCGACGGCTGAAGGAATTTTGATCAAATGTTGGTATATACCAACATTTGATCAAAATTCCTTCAGCTCTCAAGACTGACCCGCTGAGACATGAAGGGGCTAACGTATCAACACAAGTTGCGTCCCATACGAGAGCCCTTCCCCGCTCCCAGGGGATCAGCGTTAGGCCATCCGGGCGCTTGCCATCATAACGCAACATCCCTACTGGTTCTAGTACAGAAGGTACGTGGCAAGCGCCCGTTTAATGATCTCATTGATTGAGCCGTGGCGGGAAAACCTACCAGCACTTCGTTGGCAAGAAAGTCCATGGAGTCCGTTCCTGTCGACGTCGCTGCCACATGAACACCGATGACGTTCGACAATGGCAGCACCCAGACGGAGACCGGCGTTGATCCGGAAACTGCCTTTGTCAAGCAGCGTTCCGAGGTTCGCAGATGGAAGGGTGTGCAGCCCAATTCTTGTTCCGAGACAGTAAGAAGCCTTGCGCGGTCATTTAACTGGATACATTTTGAGACAAATCCTTGGAAACTCTCTGCACCAATGAAAAATCTCAGAATTTTAGACTGTTTGGTTCCACTGGGATATTTTCATTGGGGCAAAGAGACTCCCATGCTTCAATTGCATCGGCTGCACAGTGTATCTCGGCTGAAGGTGTTCTTAAAATTTGCGCACACAGGCTTGACACACTGTGCACAGATGAAAGGAAAGCTGGAAGAGCTACACTAGAAATTTTTCTTATTCCGATGCCACCAGATCTAATAGGTAAAGTAGCTTGAATGTGTTAGATTACTACTTATTGTAAATATAGGAATGTATAAAAATAATACTTGGTACATGTAAATGTTATGTATCCAGCTTTCAAATCAAACGAATACTTCGTTCTGAAACGAAGTATTGACTACTTTAAAGAAAAGTAAAGTACCACGTGTAAACTAACGATGTATGTCATCCATCACTATGAAAAATCTGTATTATTATACCATAATTATTATAATTTATTCCAATACAACTATCAGACACGACTCAAAAAGCTCGGACGATGTCGGTAGTCTTCGTCTCGGATGACTTTTGACAGCGTCGGATGTTCGAAAATGTTATATAAAGGCTCTCTCGACTTGGCAATGTTTAAGGTTGCGGCGGAGTGCTTGTAAGCGCCCGCCCCCAAGTCCGGCTCAAGCTGTAGAGGCCGATAAGGCCAACAGCATTAGTCATTCCTAAAAAAAAAAAAAGGCAATGTTTAATGTTCTTGTGGCCGCCGTACCGAGAGGACCTTGGAAAATTAAGTGCTTTTCTTTTACACTGTTATGCTGCTTATTCGTAACCGTGTAATTATTACTGTGTATTTGTTATTGTGTATCACTTCATTGTGGGGTGATGAAATAATCTATAAGATTATAGTTAACGGGATTATCATCCATTTGATTGTGTTTAAATGCTGTTTCCGAAGTTATTATGCCTAGTATAACTAAGGCAAATATAAATGTTTGTTTGTGACCAATTATTACATTTAAATTGTTAATAACTATGTATCTAAAAAGTTATTGGTTTAATAATATTACAAAACATATTCGCCACGTGGTGTCTTGCCAGTTTCTTTCCATAGTGGTGTATTCCGAATCCGGTGTTAAAATGAGTAAACAATATACAGAATGGCAAACCTATTTCCTTGTTTTTATTAAATATTCCTTAAGTTATTTATTCTGTAGCTGTAGCTACTAGGTACTATAGATACCAACAATAGTATATAGTAACTTGCTTTTAATACTAGGTGCAGATAAGTTTTATCTCCTACTCGACAAACCTGACCAACCGAAGGCTAACATTACAAAACTTAGGTTTTAATAATCTTACAGTACGTATAATTATCATAGATATGTTTATAAATCTCACAAATGCATTCACTGTTCTCGAGGTTTAAATTTAGATTTTTTCCTAAGGCGTTTTTAAGGTTGGCATCCAAGTTTTCCAAAATTTCCGTATGTTTCCAGATTGGGCAAGCTCTTAGTTTATATGTAAATTTTGGAACAAAAAGGAAGTATTTTAAAATAGTAGAAGCGATATGACAATTTAGTAAGCCCAATCTGTGGACGTTATCTGAGTGATATTTTGAGTTTCTTTTCCAGCAGCGGTCTAACGCTTTCCTAGAGTAATGGCGCCCCGAGGAGGTAAAGTGAATCATTTTCTAGAATTTTGATACCTGGTGTATATATGTATAATATCTTGAAAATTTTGAATTATTAATTTTCGATCACTTGAGTTGAATGTATTGGAGACATACAGCTCACATTTGGCAAAATTCAGTTTCAAATTTAAGTTATTAATTATTTTCATAAAATCATTTTTGACTGTGTGAGTGTTGTTACCTTTTATGGTTTCGTCGTCTAGGTACCAGACTTTTAATTTAGAATTTAAATTTGATATTATGGGGTGAATTCCTAAGCAGAAGAGTGCTGGTCCCAGAGGATCGCCCTGCTGAACGCCTACTTCTGAAGAAATTTGTTTGTCATTATAGAATAATTTTGAAGGAGAATTGTAACAATGTCGAACATAGTTACATGCGTCTGATGTATGGATGGAGGCTTCGTTCAGAAGGGTTGACCTATCAATACAATTAAAAGCGTTTTTTACATCAACTATGAGCAGTACATCCACTTCTCTGTCATTGGATAGAAAAGTACGAACAGAATGTACCGCAGCTTCACAACCTCCCCGACTAACAAATCCCAGTTGATATGGTTGAAATCATCATCATCATCATCATGTCAGCCTTTAGAAGTCCACTGCTGAACATAGGCCTCCCCCAATGAGCACCATGACAAGCGATCTTGTGCCACCTCCATCCACCGACTTCCTGCGATGGCTACAATGTCGTCGGTCCATCGTGTGGAGGTCCATCTCCCCACACTTCGCTTACTTGTTTGTGGTCGCCATTCGAGAACCCTTATTACCCAGCGGTTGTCGGTTCTGCGAACTATATGGCCTGCCCATCGCCACTTCAACTTGCAAACTCTGAGAGCTATGTCGGTAATCTTCGTTCGTCTACGGATTTCCTCATTTCGGATTCTATCACGTAGTGAAACACCGAGCATAGCTCTCTCCATTGCGCGCTGCGCAACTCTGAGCTTGTGTTGTGAGACCAATAGTTAGCGACCACGTCTCAGTGCCGTATGTCATCATTGGCAACAGGCATTGATTATAAACTTTCGTCTTGAGGCTCTGCGATATCTGCGACGAGAAGATATGGCGTAATTTCGCGAACGCTGCCCATCCGAGTTGGATTCGTCGGTTGACCTCTTTGTCGAAGCTGGATCTATCCAGTTGGATCGTCTGACCCAAGTAGACATAGTGATCAACAGCTTCGATAATATCGTTCCCAACATAAACCGGCAAGGGTACGACATGGGCATTTGACATGATGTTCGTCTTGCCCATGTTCATTTTAAGACCCAACTGTTGGGAAAAAATATTGAGGTCACTGAGCGTTGTACTTAGGTCTTCCAGGGTTTCAGCCATGATGACTATATCATCAGCAAATCAAAGGTGAGTGATGTATTTGCCATTGATATTAACACCAAATCCATTCCAGTTCAGAAGCTTAAATATATCTTCCAGTGCAGAGGTGAACAGCTTCGGAGAAATAACGTCTCCCTGTCTCACCCCTTTTTGCAACTAGATAGAATTTGTGCTCCGATCCTGAAGACGAACTATCATGGTGGCCTTGCTGTACAAACACTTCAACACTTCGATGTACCGGTAATCAATCTGGCACCACTGTAATGACTATAGCACTGCCCAGGTTTCGACTGAATCAAAGGCTTTCTCGTAGTCTACAAACGCTAGACATAGTGGCCGATAATACTCTTAGGTCTTCTGTATAATCTGCTGGAGCGTATGGATGTGGTCTACGGTGCTAAAGCCTTTCCGGAATCCAGCTTGTCTGGGAGGCTGAAAGTCGTCAAACCTACGAGGTTTGTAACTACTCTCGAAAACAGCTTATAGACGTGGCTCAGCAGCGAAATGGGTCTATAATTCTTCAAGAGGGTTTTATCACCTTTCTTCAAGAACAAAACCACTACGCTCCTGTGCCACGCCTCTGGCGTAGTACCCTCGAAGATGTCGGAGTTAAACGACTTCTGAAGGACTTTAAGTACCGGTGTTCCACCCGCTTTCAGTAGCTCTGTCGTTATTCCGTCCTCCCCTGGTGCCTTGTTGCTCTTAAGCTGTTTGAGAGCCATTCTTATCTCGTATAGGCTGACGTCCGGGATATCTTCGGTATCATGTCGGGGTAATGTCGGGTCAAACGGGTTCTTGCATCGCTAGTCATGCTAGGAGGACTACGCGATGAGGTGTATAATTGTCCATAGAACATACTCTATGCTCGAGCTCACTTAAAATCTCTGGTTTCGACGAAACGATGCTGCCACTGTCGGTTTCAGCTTCGTCAACAGGATTTGCCCAATAGACAGATCTCTTGCGAATACTTTGGAGCCCTTGTTGCGCTCTATTGTGTTCTTAATACAAGTTACGAAGTTATTATACGAACGCAAATTGTGTCGCATTGTCTTGGAGATCTGTTTATTAAACAAGCTGTAACTCGACATATCCACTGAAGACTGCAGCCTCATCTCGCCTCGTTCTGCCATAAGTTTGAGTGTATGCTCAGAGAGTTTCTGTGTTCTATTTTTGCAGAGGGTCTTAAAAAAACTCCGACCCGACCGCGTGAACAATTTTCACCAGCCCGTTGTTTAGTTCGTCCACTGTATCGCATTCGGTAAGGATTTGGAAGCAATTTTGGGGCTCCAACTGAAAGCTTTCGGTGTTTTGGATTTGGGCAGGACTTGGGCGAAGAGTAGATCCCATCAAACGAGACCTCTCCAGCTTTACGTTGATATTCAATGAGCCTCTTACCATGCGGTGATCACTGCCGGTCTTAACCCTGTTGATCACAGAGACATCATTGAATATATGCCGATTGTGGTCGTCAAAATGAAATCTGTGTCGTGCTTATGGCCGCCGCGATGCAGCCACGTCCATTTCCTGGAGGGGCACTTCTTGAAAAAGGAGTTCATCATAAAGAGTTCATCATCATCCTTCTTTATGAAGTCGGTCATTCGTTGATCCCTTGGGTTCCGCTGTCCAAATCCAAACTGCCCCATTCTCAGTTCATCACCATTCCTCATGCCCAGCCGTGCGGTGAAGTCCTCCATCACTACTGTGAAATGTGTTTTTGGGGCATGTATGGCATTAGAAATGTCGTCATACATAGCCTCCACTTCATCGTCCGGGCGTTTCGAGTGTGGGGCGTACACCTGTATGACCTTCAACGAATACCGTTCGGTAATTCTGAGTATAAGGTGTGCCACCCTGCTCGAAATGCTTTCGATCTTCACAATATTATTGACGACGGACTTGTGGACGAGAAACCCGATACCGTGTTGGAACTGCTGGTCGCCCTCCCGGTAATAGAGTTAGTTGCCGGAATTGAGGGTCATCGTATCCTCTCCCTCTCTTCGAACTTCTGATAACCTTATAATACCCCAGCGCAACTTACTTACTACTTCTTCCAGCTCTATCAACTTCTCATCGGTCCTCAAGGTGCGTGCGTTATAAGTTGCCAGGTCCAGAGATCGTGGGGGTTGGTAGCTGGGTCTCTGCCGGGGATTCTTAGCTCCCCCTGCTCCGCCGTTACCATGGCTGCTACCAGTGCCAGGAACAAAGCCGGCGGGGACTGGGAGCAATCTTTGTGTTGTGTCTATCATATTGGGGGGGGGGGGGGGGGGGGTTTGCCATAGTCAACACGCTTGGTAGGCGGATTGGTGACCGCAGTATTTCATATATGTGCTCGGAGGACGCTGCTGCCCATCTTCCGGTTGGAAATATTGACTTTAATTTTGAAGAAATGTTTCTGCATATTAATTTTGATACCAGTCTCCGAAAGGTGCAACCAATAGGGCGGATACCCCCGTCTTTTTTATTAAAAGCACAGAGGCGCGCGCCCCAAATAAAAATGGTTTAAAAAGGTCCGAAATAGATCCTGAAAACAAAAAATTGCAAAATTTTGTTATGTCGCTTAGCAATGCCCTGCCGACGTCTCCGGCGGATACACTGACCAAGTCTTTGAGATGCTGGGGTGTTATTCCATCGACGCCGCCTGCAGATCCATTGGGGAACGACATAATGGCGTCTAATGTGTCTTCAATTTTGACTTGGAAGGCCTTAAAGTAGGGGAATTTGGTGGTAAATATGATGGGAACGCCAGTCTTCTAGAGTCTCGTCATTGTCAGGTGCAAGGGTATCGTCAGAGAATAAAATTCTAGCTGCATTTTTTTTGAAACTGTATGTTTTTTGTGGAGTATGTTTAATGTCTACGTGATTGAGGGGAAGATTGGTGTTACAATTTGACTTAAGTAAAGATCTTAATGATTGTATATTGTTAGATGGCACGTAAACGTGGCAATATGCAAATGTAAGAAGACCTTGCCATGATTCTGGGTTATTGTTTTGTTTGTTGATGCAATTATTGATGGCAACGGAAAGCGACTTAGTTAGTGACACTTTTGCTCTTCTCGGGATTCTTCTCACTATTGGGATATTAGAGTGAAGATCACTGAGGTATTTGTCAAATGGTATATTTGTAGGTACTGGAAGAAGACTGTTAGAGGACTGAGAAGTAGTGGAGTTGGAAGAATGTGAAGCAATATGGGAAATTGTATGGGTATACATATAATATATATACTTATAATAAAACTGTAACAGGTCCAATGTACATTGAAGACATTTAGATATTTTTTTTTGGAGTGTACTCTATATTCGATACTGAAGCAAAAACTGTTTATTTTTTCATTTTCGTCTTTCTGTCTGTCTGTATCTTGACCGCGCATTACGCCGAAATTACCCCTATTGCACTGAACAGGTCGACTCGATGACTTCACACGGCGGGCGCACCTTCCCTGTCACATGAAAATATTTCGTGCTCTGGCAGCATTCACCTAGGGACCATCTTAAGACTAACTAAAAAACAGACAGCGAACAAAACTAAAATGAGGCCAAAATTGAAATGAGAATGGTTTCTAACTTTAAATCGTTGTAGTACCGAAATGGTCATTCGAAATGAAAAATGATAAGAGAAACCTAAAAATTATTTTCAAAAACCTATTCAATTATACACCACTTAACCGTAGAACAATTAATTATTCTGTGACTTAACATAGTTTTCAACTTTCATTTTTTTCATTTTCACTTAATGGCATTCCGTTGTCGCCATATTAAATTTGATTTACTGACATTTTTTGAAGCAAATTTCAAGTGTGTGCCTTGAAATTTACCGTTATAAAACAGGTTTCGCAGAACTACTTTTGGCTCTTAAGCTACCAGCTGCACTTAATTGCACTTAAAACAAATCGATTGACGTAACAATCATTTATATCGGTCCACGCGTTTGTTCTATATAGTTCCACAAAGCTAACAGACATAATATACAAACATTGCTTAGCCTGATAGACACAATACCTTCCGCTCAGTCAGGTTATAAAAGGGACGCTCCAACTTTCAATTGGGGCTTTGTACTATTAGTTATTCTTTTTCATAACTCTGAATTCCCTGAAGATTTAGAGACGATGAAATTGTAAACAAAGTTGGATGGTTTAGTTTACATGATTCAATTATATACATACTTTCATAAATGAGCACGAATTATCTAATTTAATATAGTGTTCATTGAATCTCATTTCGGAACTAAAAATATAGATAGGGTTCTTATAAGATATATATAATCTATTTATGAATAAGCGCGTGTTAGACACGCATAGACTTAGAGTTCCTTAGCCAGGATCATAAGCTACCCAACTATGGAAACCGCATGCAATCGATCCAGAAGGTTTTATTATGTCTCTTACTAATTTGTTCAGACTTTCAGACAGAATTTAGAATTAAAGTTAACAATGTAAAATAGTGTTGGGGGAGGCCTTTGATCAGCAGTGGACTTCTAAAGGCTGACATGATGATGATGATGATGATGATCTATACTAATAATAAAACTGTAACAGGTCCAATTCCGCACATCGAAAATATTTTGTAAAAAAAAATTGGAGGCTTTTCTGTATTTTATACTGAAGCCAAAACGGTTTTTTTTTTCATTTTTGTCTGTCTGTCGGTCTGTCTGTCTGTCTGTCTGTCTGTCTGTCTGTCTGTCTGTCTGTCTGTCTGTCTGTCTGTCTGTCTGTATATTAACTAGGAATCACGCCGAAACTACTAAATGATTTCAAATGAAACTTGGCATGATTTGAGTTCATACTACGAGGTAGGACATAGGATATTTTTCATCCCGAAAAATTGAACGGTTTCCGCAGGATAGGGGTTGAAAGTTATTTAAAAGAACATGTATCACGCTGAAACTACTGCACGGATTTATGCAACTTGGCACAGTCATAGTTTAGTAAAAATTGAAGATACTTTTTATACCAAAACAATAAAGGGTTCCTTTGGGATATGGGTCCAAATTCTGTACATTAAAGATATTTAGTAAAAAAAAATTTTGAGTCTGCTATTATTCGTACTGAAGCCAAAACTGTTTTTTTTTCATTTTTATATGTTGTCTGTCTGTCTGTGTATCTATCTGTAACTTAGAGACGCATCACGCCGGCATTACTGAATGAATTTTAATGAAACATTGCATGATTTGAGTTCATACTACGAGGTATGACATTGGATACTTTTCATACCGGTAAATTACAGGGTCCGCGCAGGATAGGGGTATTTTATTTGGAGTAGTCATGTTTTACGGTTTATAGTTACTTCCGTAGTTCACCTCTAGGATACTCAATGAATATTCCTTCAAATTTCAAATACTAGTACTAGTAGTCCACCGGGTTAGGCTGGGCATTATTTGTCAGTCAGTCATTCAGTCAGTCAGTCAGTCAGTCAGTCAGTCAGTCAGTCAGTCAGTCAGTCAGTCAGTCAGTCAGTCAGTCAGTCAGTCAGTCAGTCAGTCAGTCAGTCAGTCAGTCAGTAGGTATGTCACGGTACTGTTTTATAGGCATGATTAAAATAATGTACACATTTTTTTATTATTCTGCCCAAAAGTGAAGGGTAAATGTAATAAAAAATCTATAGGATAAAAAATCTATAATCTGTAAACGGAAGATATTAAAAAAAAACTAGGGTTTTAAAAATAAGTAACTGGAAAAGAACAACACATTTTTAAAATTCGTGTCTTTCTGTTTGTCTGTTAGTCTTTTCACGCATCACGTAAAAACTACTGGACCGATTGCGATGCAGTTTTAAATGAATTCAAATGAAACTTGGTATGATTTGAGTTCATACTACGAGGTAGGAAATAGAGATACTTTTCATCCCAAAAAAAATTAAAGGGTTCCAGCAGGATATGAGTAGAAAGTTATTTAAAAGAACACCTACCATACTGAAACTACAGGACAAATTTTGATGCAACTTGGCACAGTCATAGTATATATGATGGGTTAAAATTGAGAATACTTTTATCTTGAAAAAATAAATACTTCCTTCCTATACTTATAATAAAGCCACAATAAGAAAAAAAAATGCTCTAGGGTACTTAAAATAAGCTACTGAACAAGATTATAACATGTTAAAATAACATGTCTGTCTATCTGTTTGTCTGTATGTTTGTTTGTTCGCGCATCACTTAAAAACTACTAGACCAATTGTGATGTGGTTTTCTTGTTTGTTGGATTGTTTAGGGTTTGACTTAAAAACTGGTGTACTTATTATCTCAATCCGATAAGTAGAAGCCGAGCAATCGATAAAAACTTTTTGACGACTGAAAGAATTTTATTTAAATGTTGGTATATTGGTATTGGTATATTGGTCTTGAAATAGTAATATAGTTTTTTTTAACTTAGAGAAATAGCCACGCATGCGAAGCTACGGGTACAGCTAGTGTAAAATAAATGTATACCATAGTAAGATTTTTCCATACATGGATGGATTGAGGTGGTCCAAAGAGAAGCCAATATTTTATAAATATCCACGTGGGCAAAGTCGCGGTGGATACCTGCGCATAGCTACTGTCGCGCACGCAAATGTTATCTCTACAAATTGATTACAATAATCCTTACTAATAAAGAGCATGTTTTGTTTGTCCTTCTTTTATATCTAAGCTAGTCCGTTTAAACTAGTCTCATCACTAATATGGGGAGGTAGAAATAAAATTAAAAAATAGTTTGACAATTTTTATTAAAAAACATTAATCTGAATCTGATAGGGGTAGCACGCCTTCCATTAAACTGCCGTATGCTTGGCCCGTACAAGGCCTTTTTTCTCTGAGGACCCGGGCTCAGGCTGAGCCAAGCCTGCATGTTCGCTTTTGTCGTATTTGAGGTTGGTGCGAGATCCCATTGTTTATTATGGTACGATGCGTTGTCGACTACCACGACGGAATCATAATTCATGTTGTCGTGGTAGTCGCCTGATTTAGTACCGGCTTTAAAAGTAAGTAACGCATTCGGTATAAACCCAGTTTCAGATCCTGCGTGGACAATGACAACTCGCTGTCATTTAGATATCGGTTTTTTTATGCCCTTAGTAGTACCATCTGTCCAGGCTTTTGGAGTAGAGTGCGACGAATCTACGTAAGATTCATTCTATTGTATATAAATACAATAGATTTTCCCTCTTGACGGTATTGTTTAATTTTACGTAAATATTAGATGCGTTGTAAAAGTATATTTGAAGTCTCTATCAGTACCTTACGGTTGTTTTCAGTCTTTTTCCACCGAAACCCTAAATCCTTGATGATTCGCCAAAGACTTCGTTCTGAGCCTTGGAAATTAATGTCTTCCTCTAGTTTACTTTTCAACTTTGCAATGGTGGGAAGTTCATTGTTTGTTTTGTGAAAATTGTGTACACATCTCATTATAACTCCTTGGTCGAAATTATCGATTTTGGTAACCGGTTTTGTTTTAGAACGTTTTTTGCCAGGTTTTTCAAATCGGAACTATTGGCTTGAGTGGAGATGTTCTTTACAGTTACAATTGATGTTTTTGTGGCCTCTGCTGTTCGTTTTAGAATTTTGCCTAAATCACTGACTACACAATATAATTTCATATTTTCCGTCTTAATAACTTGTGAATTTTGTTTCATTATGTTTGAATCCTGCCGCTGTCCAAGTGACTGAGTAACATATTCGTAGTTTCGTCAATCTGACTTTTAATATGTTTCAAGGAATCAATTAATTCATTAGTTTCTTTCTTTAATTATATAATAGTTTAAAAAAACACGCTTTATATAGAAAACCAAACTAAAAAATAGAAAATAAATTTTAATAATTTTGAATTAACAATAGTGTACATAAGAAAAAAAAAATATTTCAAAATAATCGTTTGGTGCATAGGTCAATAGTTATAAATATTTCATTGACAGATATAAGAAGAAGGATTATCATTTCGATAATATCTTAAAATGCACCTCACGCTTTTTTTCAATAAAACTTTTTTTTCCTATTTACACTATTATTCATTTATATTTATTAGATTTTTGTACACTATTCTTAATTCAAAATTATTAAAATTTAATTTCTATAATTTAGTTTGGTTTTCTATATAAAGCGTGTTTTTTAGTTTTTTTAAACTATTATTTATTTTCTACTTTTTAGTTTGGTTTATTTATAAGAGCGTTTTTTTTTCTTTATTTTCGATTTATTGCATTGTCATCAGTCTTTGACAGGTATGCAAAATTTGAATGAAATCTGACCGTTTAATGTGGGTCAAACTAGCGTCCAAAGGAGTCGGTTACAAACATACAAACATACAAGTGAAGCTAATATAAAGCGTATAAAAAGAATGCACGTCATATACCATTTTCCATGCCTGTCTTCTCAAGACAGTATTTCTTCTAGACATATTCACTGTTTAAAATCACAAATTAAAACAGTCAATAAAAAACAAACTCAAACTTAACAGAAAATAACAATACGATTTAGAACGCGACTATACACCAGAAGTGAGCGGGGCGTCGTATCGGTGCGCGGGACGGAGTACGACTGAATAGCCAATATACGCTTACGCACGCCCTCGCGCGTCCCCTTCAGTCTCCCGAGAAACCTTATTTTCGACTTCTGCGCATGAACGGTCAGCGCTAGACTTACGTGCCGCTACCTATAAAAAACTACTTACTTATTAATACTAACTTATTACTTTCATAAAAAACAAGTATTTAAATAAAAAAAATATGTTAACCACGTTTTATCTTTTTATAAATTCATTTTTTTAAATTCGTTTTCATCGAGCTGTGAGCTACCCTGAAAGTTTCAGTTCAGGTTCAGGATAGCTAATCGGGAAGTGCTCAAATTTGAGTTACAAGATTCCAGCCGGAATGACAGACAAACAGAAAACAAAGTGACAATAAAAACGTGGTAAAAAAATAGCCTTCTTTTCTTGCGATGAAGACGAATCTATTGATACCTCGCTTATCAAAATCGGACCAATAGGGGCGACGCTATGTTGGAACATCCACATAACCACATAGACACAATATAATACAATACAATAACACCTTATTGATACACAGTTAAAAACTAATTACAATAAGACGGTTTATAGATACATACAAATAAATACTTAAACTCATTACCCTTCCCTTGATTCGCCGTACCCTATACTTAAAAAATACCCTGTCCACAGATTTGTGACAAAAAAATATTTTGTTTTTTTAGAGTGAACCGTTGTCTGTTTGGAGAGATTTAACGCTATAAAGACTGGACGGATTTTGATGAAATTTGACGTTTGGTTTTTAATATCCTAGAAAAGCATAGGATGCTTCTTTCGCGATAAACTGTAGTCCGCACGGACAAAGTCGATGGCGAAAACTGGATCTAATAATTTTTCTAAAATAAAAATTGAATTATGGACGGGACTTGAACCCGCAGCGTCAGTGCCTTTCCGCGGCACATGTTTTTTTACCAATTAAGCCGCCGTAACCAATACATCGCATAAGAAGTTATTTCTTCAGTTTCTTTATACGGCTCAAGGGGATTCTGAATTAACTATATCAAGTTTTTAGCAGTTTTTCTCGAGTTAACCCTGATCATTATCCGAGGAGGGCTCATGTGAACACAAATATTAGAATTCGCATTACGTTAGGAGTTCTGGTAACTACAGTAATGGCCGTTATACGTACGAGTTAAGTCATAATAGCCTCCGTTTCGGGTGAGAGCAAGTTCTGTCCTAAATTGCAGACTGCTGCTCGAACTTTGCTCGGAGCACCGCGCCGCTCGCAGGTGCACGGTGTTATGATAATCTCAGTTCAGGTTCAGGTTAAATAGATTAATTGACTAGAATTGACTAAATTGTTATGCATCTAGAAGAATAGATGGTAGAGATCATCTATTCTTAAAACAAGATATAATTTAAAAAACTCAAACCCGACTACGATCGGGTAAAAAATAGCCTATGACACTCTTGCGATGAAGACGAATCGATTGATACCTCGCTTGTCAAAATCAAACTAAGTTTTTAGTTTGAATACATAACTCTTCTCTTGCTTAGCCGTAGTCGGGTAAAAAAATAGCCTATGACAATCTATACCTGAAGAATCGATTGACACCTTGTTTGTCAAAATCGGACCAATATGGGTGACGCTATGGTGGAACATCCACATATATATTAGATACATAAACTGACTGACTGTTAAACTCACCTACCCTTCCCTTGCTTCGCTATAGTCGGGTAATGAATGCCCCTCCACTGAACTTGATTGTATCAATTGTTTCTTTATATTTGTGCGTGTGGTGATTTTACTGCACACTTGGACTCGTCCGCGTACTTAGAGGTCAACTAATCGTGCGATCAGTCCAGTTACTGGTATTGCATGGCGGGGAGCGCGCGCTTTGTATGGAACGACACGTCCGCCACAGACTTATAGATACTACGTATACGTCCGCTCTGTCGTGCGTTCGCGTCATTTATGTACTAGTTGACCAAGAGATTCGGCCGTTCGGGCTTGTACTATTATTTATTCTGTGGTTCAGGTGCATTATGACCGTACAAAATGATAACGACCAATTACATCTGTGCATATACACCTAATTTGCATGTGGGCGTAAACATATTGGCGGGGCGCAAAGATACAAAATATATATTAATATACTAACTTACGATAGAAAATATAATATGCTCTACAGGTCGCTGTTTTGTATCCGTGACGGTTTTATTTGATTGGGTATAGGCTGTGCACGTGGCTTTTCTCTAGGTTAAAAGTTACCTATGTGTTATTCCAGGACCAAAATTACATACAAAAGGATATAAAAAAAACTTGTTCTGAATCTTATTTTAAAAAAACTTCTTTTTTTATGGAAAGATTTGAGTAAATATTTTATAAATTTTATTGAATTCTATCCAAATTTTTCGCCTTTTACAGTGCGCTTATGCAATTTGCGAAACAAATTTTAAATCAGAATCATCGTCTGCTATCAATCTAATAAATGTAATAGGTACATGATCATTGAAACCGTAAACTCATATTTTTAAGCGACTTCAGAAAAGGAGACGGTTAAATGTTCGACTGTATGTATTTCGTTCTTTTTTTTAATTCTCCGTCAATTGCGGACCGATTTTGAAAATTATTTTTTTGTTTGTAAGGTTATACTTTCCAAGTAGTCCCATATAAATTGTATCAAAATTGGTTAAATAGTTTTTCGATAATAAATACTATTTTTAAGTAAATCCATTCGATTTTGCATTTACATTGCCTTGATTTTGTGTTTATCTGTAAGATTTCAAAACCGATTTAGATGGTGTTTTTTTATTCAAAAGGGTAATCTTTCTGTGTAGTCCCATATAATTTTCATCAAAATTGGTTCTGTAGTTTTATTAGAAAATCTATTTGTTTTATAGCTTATGTTCTCTAATATCTTGGGATTTCTGAACCGAATTTGAGGATTGTTTTTACTTGAGTAAGAAGACCTCTAGTGTTGTACTGTATAAATTTCATCCAAATTGGTTTAGTAGCTTTAAAAAAGCTTTAATTTTATACTCTGTATTATAATGTTTAGGACTGGATTGCAAGTCAATTTTGAAAAATTTAAGGACGTCCAAAGATGCTGAAGTTTTGCACATGGGTGTAGTTCTGATGACAATTAAAAACTACAGTAGTAGTAGTAGTAGTCAAAGGAACTACAAAATCGGATGATGGAGTCCCTTCAAGTTTGGACTCATTTGGTTTGTCTTGATGAGATCATCTCTGGTTTTATGTGTTATCAAGGGTCTGATGATGGAGCCGGAAAGTAGTCACAGGAACTCAACAACAAAATGATGGAACCCTTTCAAGTTTGGGCTCATTTGGTTTGTCTTCGTGAGTTCTCTGGTTTTATGTGGTATCCAGGGTCTGATGATGGAGCCGGAAGGTAGTCGCATGTACTCAACAACAAAATGATGGAACTTCTTTGAGTTTGGGCTCATATGGTCTGTTTTGATGAGTTCTCTGGTGTTATGTAGTATCCAGGGTCTGATGATGGAGCCGAAAGGTAGTCACAGGGACTCAACAACAAAATGATGGAACCCGTTCGAGTATGGGCTCATTTGGTTTAAGTCTATAGTGAGTGAGTGTCTACTATTTTCTTTGGTATATATTCTTTCCGATGTTTGCTTAGGCCACTAAAAATCAAAAAATAAATTATTTTTCCAAAAACAGAAAAATCGACTTAATTATAAAAAAATAATTGTAAACAACCACTAAAAAAAAATACAATGAGCCAGAATAGTATCACTTTATCGAAATTACCAACGTAATAATAAAGAATAATATATTTATCTAAGATGCTATAATATATTTTTATATCCAGATTATTATAGCATCTTCGTTATCTGTGACGCCCTTTACGGTGCAGAAACATTGCCGCTCACAAAAGAGTACGTGGTAAGCTAAACAAAAATGAAACTAAGGTATTGATATTCAAATTACAAAACATAATATACAAAAAAAAACAAATGAAGCTAAGTTATAATAAAATTATGATCAAGTTAAAAAATACTATTAAAACTCAGAAGGAAGGCACATAAATTTATGAGGTCGTGGTTCGACCTGAAGATTTTTAATGTTTCCACTTCCGTAGCGCAGTACTCCCCTTTTAACGTAAGTCCGGCCGAAGATGGTAGGTAGGCCTCAGCTTCACGGAGCAGTGCGGAGCAGTAGGCAGCCAGGATCAGCAACGGCGATGGCTGTTCTCGGTGCTAAGTCGCACAGCGAGGGCGGTACACGGAATTCCCGCGTATTAGGGAAATCCGTGTATTGCAGTATATTCCGAGTGGTAGAGTCAACTCGAGTGGTGCAGTTATAGCGGTGCAGTTTTAGCGGTGCAGTTTTAGCGGTGCAGTTTTAGCGGTGCAGTTTTAGCGGTGCAGTTTTAGCGGTGCAGTTTTAGCGGTGCAGTTTTAGCGGTGCAGTTTTAGCGGTGCAGTTTTAGCGGTGCAGTTTTAGCGGTGCTCCTGAAATCGATAAACCAAATAATCACTATTCAGCTCATCTATGCATCCGTTCTGAGGGCCCACCATGGCATTACGAAGAAAAGTAGGTAGGTCCTTACGTAGTAGTTTTGCCGCGGTGGTACCTACTATCAGAACGGAGTTCACACTTTAAAAGCAAGAGAAGCTGAAGGCCAAATGATACTAAAACGAACATCGTAATCCACTTATAAATAAAACAGATAATAAGGAATTTAGAAATATAATTTAGAAAAACAAGGTAGTTGTGAAAAATTAAGGTGATGAAATACTAACGGAAATTTCCAAGTGGTGCAAGATTTGTGCAAATATGAATAGTATGGAAAAATCTGAAAATGGAAGATTGATTACACAAATCGTAAAATATAACAGTATAAAAAGCAAGTCGTGATGTGTGTTTTGTGTGCCATTCGAAACTTACCCTATATCGGGAAATACTCACTAGTCTCACAGAGTTTAGGTCGACGTTAATTGTCGTAACCCAGCTAAACCGCTGATATTAAAAGTTTATAATTATGATCGCGCTTGTCAGCTAGGACGCCGACAATCGCTAGCCTCGCTTGAGCTAAGTTCGCTAAGAGTGCGTGCGATTCGCGGACGTCAGCTTGCTTCGTTTGCCTCCCCTTCCCTTGAGTCTTGTCCCGCAGGCTGAGTGGCTGTGTATGTGCCAATTACACAGTCACACAATGCGTTCGGGTTTAAAGGCAAAACTATGAAAGTGTTTAGTACATACAAAGAACTAAACATTTAAAATTAACTTTTAAATTAATATTTTTATAATTTAATATCTAGGTTTTCTTTAATATTATTATACTATTTGCTTAATATGTGCGATATGTAAACACTCCAGTTGGCAATTGAAATCCGATACTACAAACTGGCGGCCGAACGGTCTCTCGTTGGGCCAACTAGACTTATAGTTGCTGATTCACAGTTGACCAATGAGAGCGTGCGGTGCAAAACGTTGCTCGTCGTTTTAATTATTTGTTCTTTAGAAAAACAAGTGTTTTAGTAGTTGATCTTTTTATGTTTACACATCCAGGCGTTCCGCGATTGCTCATTCTTTTTAACCTTCTTGGTTCTTATCTATACTCTTCTATGCAGAAGTAGGTACTGCTAGTACGAGTAGAATCAGCCCCAAGAGGACAGACGTGCCAAAATAGATTCAGCTGTCTCCCCTTGAATACTTAAACAAATTTTCATCACAAAATTGGATTATTAGAAGCTTTCTAAGAACAGCGTTCAAGTGCGTGTCGCGTCACGAATAAGGTAAAGGTTCCGTAGCGATTTCAATGACTAAAACTTATCACAAACCAAAATGCGTAGACCTGTATCACCGTTAGTGTATATCTCTTGGTGAGTTTAATTATGAGGTACGCTACTTTAGTACCGTACACACTACAGACTTCTTCAGCGTTGTTAGCGAGGACTTTATGAACGAGAAACCCAACGCTACCTCGGGATTGGTGGTCTCCCTCTCTGAAGTACATCAGATGGCCCGATTTTTAGGGTAATGGTGTCCTCCCCCGCTCTCCGGGTTTCACACAACCATTAAATGTGCCACCTGATGTTTTCTATTTCTACTTCCAGCTGTGGACGACGAGCGGCTGGACGAACACATGCGTCCAGCCGTAGAGGGCGTCCATTAAACGTAGCCAAGTTCATTCGTTGTTGGTGGCCTTCCGTAACCCGGGGATTCTTAGCACCCCCCACCCTGTCGTTACCGTGATCGCCACCATGATCAGGAATAGCAGAGCTGCCGGGAACTGGGGGCTGTTTTTTTTTGTGGTGTCTATCATATGAAGGAAATGCCCGTAATCGCCACGCTGGGCCCGGTAGGTTGGCGATTGCAGGTGAAGCTGCTGCCCGTCACCGGTCTGTGCCATTTTGAATGGATACACCGCCATTTTGGTATACGACGAGCAGGTGAGGTTGACTTGGATTGGATCACTGATGCCCGGTTTCTGAGATCCATAGATAACTTATCGTTAGCTATTGATTCAACAAATTTATCTTACATAAACCTCGTACTTATATCTATCACTGTGTTTCTGAAGTCAAAATGGATGGTTCGATAACTATCAAACCATAAGTAGTTCATAATTCCGCCGATAAATGTTTTTTTTTTTCGAAAAGACTTCGCTAAATCACATTTTTTATGCCACGCCCATATGTTTTACTATTTTTGGCTCATTTTTTTAGTCTTAATTCTTTAGTAAATTTTTTTTATTGTTTAATCCATTGTTTTCTGAATTTGTTCAATCATTGAACATGAATATCCATACTCAACTACGAACATTAGCTTATCCGAAGTGCACACTTCAATTGATTACTCCGTGAATTACATTCATCTGACATAGTTATGCATTACAGCGTCCGACCGTCAACCGTCCTAGATAAATATGTCAATGATAAGTCAACACTGACGACGCTCATGTATAAAATATTATTAGTGTTAATAAACAAAGCGCCCTAGATTAAAGATGCTGCGTTAAGCACTAACACCAACATCACACAAATGTAAAATAGTATTAGTGTTTATGCGCAAAACTAGTATATAAGAAGTTAAAGACGACAAATAAAGTCACTTACCAACAAGTCGTCGAGTTTCACTCATCTCCAAGTCACCACCTACCTACCTAGAAGTACCTAGCACCCGCTAGAGGAGCCACCCAGAGGTACCCAGCAACCGCTGGGTGAGCTGCCCTAGAAGTGCCTAGCACCCGCTAGAGGAGCCGCCCAGAGATACCCAGCAACCGCTGGAGGAGCTGCCCAGCATCAGCTGGAGGTGCCGCCCAGCATCCGCTGGATGACCCATTTCTCCACAGCTTCCTCTCACTGCGGCCAAGACACCTTTAGCCGTCAGTACGATCGGTCTTGTGAGCCTGCTTCACCGGCAGTGAGAAAATCATTCCCTGTGTACATCGCACGAAGTACACTACCTTACTTCCTACCCCTCTTCCGTCTGTTACCTTAGGTCTCATGGTAACAGAAATTCCGTACTTATCTATATATACATTATATGTTCATATGGTAAGTTAGGACACACACGTTAGGGTTACCAGGTAGGGAGGTAGGTCACGGTAGGGTAAAAGTAAGGGAACATCTTCTGCTCGTTTGTTCACCCGTGTGTTCACACTGACACACGTCGGGTCGAGCAGCCAGCAGTAGGTGACTGTAAGCTAGGTAGGTAATTCCGTAACCCGACTAGTAGATAGTCACAAACACGTGCGCCTGCCTAGGACGCACGTTGGGTCAAGTGCTGGCTGGTAGGTGGTGTGACAGAATTTAATATACTAAACAATACCATTGCATTAAAAACATGACAAATATTGATTGAAGTGACATAGCTATTATTTTTATTTATAACACAAAGGTTCACTCACAGTGCTCCTGTGAAAACAGTATCTCATTTTAAATTCTTCATCAGTGAACATTTCGTAATTATTTCTTTGATGCCTTTAAGATCTAGAATCTTACAGATAAATTTGCAATAATATCAAGTACTTCCAAATCAGGTTCTGATTAACTATCCCAATCCATAAAATTCTCCAAAACTCTATTTAATTTATTTATTCACTGATAATCCAAAACAATATAATTACATTCACCGATAATTACAAAAAAGTATTTAAAACCTAAAAAAGACGATGACGTAAGCCGTAATGAAACGGGCAGTTTTGGCCAGATAAGTTATCTGAAGTTCAAACGAAGTTTAACTTAGTATTGCGTGTTCGGAGACGTAATCTGTAAAGTTATAGAACACTTTTGATTAGATAAACCATCGTTAAAAGTACATATACTCGTAAGATGGTGACTGCACTCCCATACACACCATATCACGCGCGCATGATTTTTAAATAATTAACAAGATAACTCGAAGGGGTACGTATTTTTTCACTATCATTATTCAGAAGGGAAGATATGCATTTTTTTTATTTTACTCAACGTACACATAAATCTAATGACCTCTGTATAAAATTACTGTGATATAAAGACGGATGGGCGCCATGACGAAGCTTTATGGGTTTTTTCTTTGACTACAGAACCCTAAAAAAGACCAAAGTTAAAGATTCATAGCAGGCGAGTTTGAAGCGTAGATGAGATGTCTGTAAACTGTACAAAATAAAGCCTTGACCGAGTGAACGAGACACTAGGGGTCCAAAAATATTTTTGCCGTTGCTCATTACTCGCGCGGAATACAGGATAGATGATGAAGCAGTAACGCAACTTAAGAGGAAATGTGGGACGCGTTTTGTCTATACACGAACGTATTCCTCGATTTCCTCTCTGGATTCTATTACTACGAATAGAACACTGTATTTTAAAAAACTAAAGTAAATCCCCATCTACCAAGCCCCTCCGTTTTGCTATTTTGGCCAAATTATTTTATAAAGAAGCTGTATCCTTAGTAGTACCTAATTTTGAGCGCCCGGCAACTACGGCAATTATACAATTATATTTTTTGTAGGGAATCAAAACTTACAGACATATGTTTTCTTGTGATAAGTTTGAAGAAGATATCCATAGCAATATATAGTAGTAGCTCTGTGAGCAGTAGACCTCTCGCGTACAACAGTAGGTTAAGGGCTGATTCCACTGGAAGAAACCTAAAAGTGAGAAGCTTTTCTGCTCATAACGCCGAAGATCCTCATCAGATCTTCACTAAATTTTTATGTAACCGCCTAACCTGTCCAAGTTTCGTCTAGATCGTTTGACAAATGCGACCTGTAGAGGACAGAGATCTAGACTGACATCCGGACGGACATACGAAAGCATTTTTGCTCAAGCTGAAACGGAGACGCTTCGCTCGCGGTTCGCGCTCGATCGGTCAAAATTTGAATGTGTGTGTCCTGTTTGTTTGTTTGTTTGGGGATTTTTCACGCGATAACGGCTGGACGTATTTTGATGAAAATCGGAATGGAGATAGGTTATACCCTGGAAGAAAACATAGGGTACTTTTTATTCCAGTTTTTTTTTTATTTTCCATGGGAAAACTGGAAAAACTGGAAAACTTTTGATTACTCGCTTTAAGAAACGGTTGCCATGGAAACGAAATAACAAGTATGACGAAAAACATCAAGAGCATTGGTGCTATACCTACTTTTGCATTGGTTTTTAATATCCTAGAAGAACATAGGATGTTTTTTTTTCGAGATAAACAGCGTAGTCCTCGCGGACGAAGTCGCAGGCGGGAAAGCTAGTATTATATAATTGATTCATTTTTTAAGGAGGAAACAAGTTAATTCGATACCCCGATTTGGCCCGCATTTCCTCTTAGGGCGCCGTACGCTCTCAAATTTTTGTCCTGCTCCTCCAATTCCAGATCGAGTAATGCAGCTCAGGAGCAGATTTTAGATAAATTCTTTGATTTTGAAAGACTTAAGAGCTGTATCGAATAATTGCTAGGCATGAATCTAGATCAACTTAAAAATCTTAACTTTAAAAGCAAATTTTGGGTCGGATGCAAAGTCATAATAGGTTTTAAGATATTTTAAGACATCGGTAGCTTGCTTATCCTTAGAGCTATGTCGGTTACTGCTTTCTATCTATACGGCGCCCCGAGCCCCGTAATTGGCTCATGACTGAATACTTCACTGAAAATTCTGAGTTATTTAAGAGTGAGGACTTTACGAATATTGTTTTAGTCCTCGTGTCGGGTTCTCAAAGGGCGCCTGCTACATCTCGATAGGAGAGGGGGGGGGCTCACTGAGACGACAGGAGGGGATTCAAAAGACATAATGAAATTTCTTAACCCTTAATCAAATGCGAGCCTGTGGAAATGAAAAACTAAGATCGGTTTTAAGGTAACTTTGGGTCGTAGATCCATAAAAAAGAGGGATAAAGTGGGGAAAGTGATCTATTTTTGGTGGGAAATGTAGCTCCCTTTATCTGTAAAGCGCTTACCTTATTCGTGTAAGTGGGAACTATTGCTCACATTGTCTTGTAATACATCGATATATTTTTTTACTAGCTATTCGCCCTGGCTTTACTTGTGACAAGGTTTATACACAAATTTGTAAATATTTAAAACAACTTTTTAGGAAAAGTAGTGATTTTTTATTCATTAATTACCTACTTAGTGGCGTAACTACAAAATCAGACAATCAGACAATAATATTAACCAACTTTAGACGAGGCTACCTAGCTACACAGATATGATTCTGTGGAAACTTTCTGGTCAAAACAACCAAAATATAGTCTACTTTCCATTTTTGCGACTAAAATCTACGTACCTGTTTTTTTTCAGCATAGCACAAAAGCAAATCCTAAACACCGGCTTGTGTGCAAAAACCACATCACCAGCCTTTGACGTTGAATGACGATGACAATTGACATTTCTTGTGGAAGAGTGTTGCCATTCAAAATGTTATGTTTTTTCTTATGTCTAAGTTCAGAATAACAAAAAAAAAGAAGAAATACAACGATTTATGTGGTGGAAGCATAGCTCCCAATGTTTTATTAAGGGCAAGACATAAGTTCTAGAACTAAAACACGACTACGGTCGGTTAAAAAATAACCTATGACACTCTTGCGATGAAGACGAATCGATTGATACCTCGCTTGTCAAAGTCGGACCATGTTTTTAGTTTAAACACATAACCCTGCCTTAGCTTCGCCTTAGTGGGATAAAAAGTAAGTAAAACATGCGGTTTTAACACTAAGATTAACATGCATTTATTTAATACAGAGAAAAAGCGATTGTTATCTGGGATATTAAAAAAAAGTGGGTACCAAAAATAATAGAGTGGTGACTAAAGTCTAGCCTCCTAAAACTCAATAATAGCGACTTTTCGGATCTGTGAGAATAGAGCACAATAATGAGATTGATATTATCGTTCATTGTATTATGTGTCCCGGCACGCAAACGTCAAAGCGGCGGCATTACGTCAAAGAAGTGGACGGAGTATTGTTAAATTGCCCATAACATTTTGAATTAAAAAACGTCAAGTGCGTGTTGGTTACGCATACACTTGGGGTTCCTTAGCCAGGAGCTTAAGCTACCTGACTATGAAAACCGCATTGCAATCGATTCAGTAGTTTTTTATTGATACACCAACATAGTCGTATTTACTGTTGGACTCCAAACTTAACTTTGCCGTTGGAAAACTGTTGTCCCCATACATCGACATAGGTCGCGGTTAGTTTACCAACTGCAAATAAGATCATAATAGCAATAAAAGTTTTTTGTTGTTGTGATTTTTCCCTTTACTTATGCTAAAAGACATTGCTTCTTGCCAAATTTCATGATTCTAGGTCAACGGGAAGTCCTCTATAGGTTTTGATTCCCTTGCGAGTGTCAAAATATGCGGCATAAACGGCCGTATCTTTTCATTGCGTTGACTTATGGCCGGTTCCTATATCTTAAAACGAACCGTTTTCACTCACTTTTTATGTAAAAAGTGACGAACACGTCACTTTTGACATAAATGCCATACAAAAAACGTCAAAAAGTAACGAGACGTTTTAAAACGACTACGCTGGAAACTGGTAGTGGGCTAGAATACTTGGACTGAGATGCTATAAGCCTGTAATGGCATCTGGGTTGTTCAACTGATTCATTTAGTATAGTTAGCTGGCTTAATTTGTAGTAATTAGTTAAATTGAATAGAAAAGAAACTCGTCTATTTCTCTGTTTGCTACCTTTTCACTACCTACTAAACTATTTATATATAAGTTAAAAAGGAACATTACATTTATATAAATACTAGCTGTGCCCCGCGGTTTCACCCACGTCCCTCAGGAACCATACATTTTTCCGGGATAAAAAGTATCCTATTGTTTAGTATTTTTTTCACTTTTTAGTATGTCCTCTATGTACACTTTTTGTGCTAAAGTATTAAATAAATAAATAGAAGACTGAATCAATCGCGATAAAATTTGACAAATAAATAGTTTGCATCATGGATAAGGGCAAAGGCTTTTTTATATGTACCCCAGAAAAAATACCACGCGGGCAAAGTCGTGGGGCATAGGTAATGGAATATTAAACAAACATCCCATTTTTTTTCTATTAACTTTTCCGGAAAACAAATTATTATTTCTGTACGACCTAAAACATCGGTTAAACAAAGAATTCTCCTTTGATTTCTCAATAGTCTTTGCCACATATCTACGTTGTATTTTTTTCGCTCATACCTTTTGACGAAATAAATTGCCTTTTAAAACGTCCTTCTATTTTTTACTTTTTTGCCTTTCACTTTAATAATTTTTGGTAAAAGACCTCATTATAAAGGGTTTCCAAAATTAAGCCCGGATAATGGACGAAATGACGGAGAATTAAAGGTCCTTTTTAAAATGTTTCTTAATTATAATCTTACCCATTGTTCTACCCTCATTACACCCCTGTGCGTGGGGTCTGTAATCCAATCGTTCAATTAAATGACTTAAAGTTGTATCAAAGTGATTCAAGATAATGGATCACGCCGGAAGTGATAGAAGTCACTGATTCCCGGGAAATTTGTCATAAATAGGTGACTGTTCCTGTAAGCTAGGTACCTATGTATCTTTTGTACACTTAGAATTGCCGCGACTCACACAAACCGGAACAAGAAAATTTACGCACACAAAAAAAAACGACTGTGATTGGTTTCTAACAAACTTTAAATCGTTATAGATCCTAGATGGTCATTCGAATAAATGAAAAATCATAAGAGAAACCTAAAGATGATTGTTAAATACCTATTCAATGATATCCCACTTAACATAATTCGTCGACTAACTTTCTTTCTTTTTCCTAATATGGCGTCTGGTTGTCGCCATATTGAATTTTGATTGCTGTCATGTCTTTATTAGCACTCGCAAGATTAAATAATAATAATAATATTTATTGCATAAAAAGTACACATAACAGAAAAGGAATTACGGGTTGTCCCCACACTAGGACAAAGCCTGTCTCGTAAGGGCCTTTTACGAGTTAACATTTATATAACTACGACAAGAGCATCATAACATGTTATGCAATGAAATAATTAACAAACTTAAAGTATAATGAGTGAAATATAACATTTTATTACGATTTAGTAAGCCAAATAGTTTTATAATACACTAGCTGTACCCGCGGCTTCGCACGCGTGGCCATTTCTCTAGGTTAAAAGAACTCTATTACTATTCCAAGATCTATACCAATATCGGTCAAAAAGTTTTTATCGATTGCTCGGCTTCTACTCATCGGATTGAGATATTAAGTACACCAGTTTTTAAGTCAAACCCAACACAACAACAACAACAACAGTGAATACCACATCACAATCGGGTTTACGTGGTTGCGTGAACAGACTAACAGACAAACAGACAGACACTAATTTAAAAAATGTTTTATTCATTTTCAGTTTTATTCTTTATCAGTAGATTATTTTTAGTATATTTTTTTTTTTAAATATCTTCCTTTTACAGATTTTTTGGTACTTACTGCTTTATTATAAGTATGCCCTTCACTTTTGGGCAGAAGAATAAAAATATGTGTTTTATTACATTATTTTAATCATGCCTATAAAACAGTACCGTGACATACCTACTGACTGACTGACAGACAACGCCCAGCCTAAACCGGGGGTTCTAGGTATTTGAAATTTGGAGGAATATTCCTTGAGTATCCTAGAGATGAACTACGGAAGTAACTATAAACCATAAAACATGAATACCAACTCCAAAAAAAACACCCCTATCCTGCGGGGATACTTTAATTTACCGGTATGAAAAGTATCTAATGTCCTACCTCGTAGTATGAACTCAAACCATGCCAAGTTTCATTTGCATTCATTCAGTAGTTTCGGCGTGATCACGTCCAAATACAGATAGACAGACAGACAGACAATAGAAAAAAAAAGAGAAAAACAGTTTTGGCTTCAGTATTGAATATATAACAGAATCAAAAAAGAAACAAAACATCTACAGTGTATAGAATTTGGACCTCTATCGTTCTATTTATTTTTTCGGGAGGAAAAGTATCCTCAATTTTCACCCATCATATAACTGTGCCAAGTTGCGTCAAAATCCGTCCAATAGTTTCAGCGTAATAAGTATTCGTTGAAATAACTTTCAAAACCTATCCTGCGGGATCCCTTTAACTTTTCGGGATGAAAAGTATCATATAATCTACCTAGTAGTATGAACTCAAATCATATCAAGTTTCATTTGAATTCATTCAGTAGTATCGGCGTGATGCGCGTCCAAGAACAGACAGACAGACTGACAGTTAGACAACAGAAAAAGAATAAAAAATACAGGTTTGGCTTCAGTACGAATATAGAACAGCCTTCAAAAAAATTTACATAATATCTTCAATGTATAGAATTTGGACCCCTATCCCACAGGAACCCTTTACTTTTTCGGGATAAAAAGTGTCCTTAATTTTCATCCATCATATAAACTATGACTGTGCCAAGGTGCATCAAAATCTGTTCAGTAGTTTCAAAGTGTAAGTAAGTGTTTTTTTAAATTACTTTCAACCCCTATCCTGCGGGAACCGTCAAATTTTTTGGGATGAAAGTATCCTATGCCCTGCCTCGTAGTATGAACTCAAATTATACCAAGTATCAATAAAATTCATTCAGTAGTTTTGGCGTGATGCCTAGCCAAGATTCAAACATACAGACAGACAGCCAGACAAAAGTACGGAAAACAAAAGAGCCTCCAAAAAATTTTTACTAAATATCTTCAATGTACAGAATTAGACTTTTTACAGTTTTATTATAAGTATAAATATAATCTAAGTGTCTAAAAATATGTTTATTAGACTACTGACGATAAACATCAAGCTTTAAAAGTATTAGGATTTAACTTAGTTATCGAATAACTCTGACAAACTTCTCTGTGTCATCTATACTTATAATAAAACTGTAACGGGTCCAATTCTGTACATTGAAGAGATATAGTTTTTTTTTTTGACGTTACTCTGTATTTAATACTGAAGCCAAAACTGTTTTTTTTTTTCATTTTTGTCTTTCTATCTGTCTGCCCGTCTGTCTGTCTGTACCTTGGCAGCGCACCACGTCGAAAATACTTAATGAATTCAAATGAAATTTGGTATGATTTGAGTTCACACTTCGAGGTAGGACATTGTATACATTTCATCCCGAAAAAAATATTAAGTGTTCCTGCAGGATAGGGGTGGAAAATTATTTAAAAGAACACTTAGCACGCTGAAACTATTGGACGGATGTTGATGCAACTTGACACAGACATAGTTTATAAGATAGGTGAAAATTATGGATACATTTTGTCCCGAAAAAAAAAAGATTCCTGCGGGATATGGGTCCAAATTCTGTAAATTAAAGATATTGTGTTGTTTTTTTTTTGAGTATACTCTATATTTGATAATAAAGCCTAAACTGTATGTTTTTTCATTTTTGTCCGTCTGTCTGTATCTTAGCCGCGCATCACGCCGGAACTACTGGATGAATTAAAATGAAACTTGGTATGATTTGAGTTCATACTACGAGGTAGGACATAGAATACTTTACATCCTGAAAAATTAATGGGTTCTCGCAGGATAGAGGTTGAAACTTATATAAAAGAACACGTCTATCCCTATCCTTAATTTTTAATTTTTCGGGATGAAAGTATCCAATGTGCTACCTCAAAGTATGAACTCAAATCATACCAAATTTCTCTTGAAATCAGTGAGTATTTTGGCGTGATGCGCTGCCAAGGTACAGACAGACAGACAGACAGACGGACAGACGTCTGTCTGACGGTCAAAAATTACAAACATACAGTTTTGTCTTTAGTATTGAATACAAAGTATCTTCTATTTACAGAATTTGGGACATTTTCCCGCAGGAACTCTTTATTTTTGCGGGATAAACTATGACTGTGCCAAGTTGCAACAAAATCCGTCTAATAATTTCAGCGTGATACGTGTTCTTTTTAATAACTTTCAACGCCTATCCAGCGGGAACCCTTTAATTTTTCGGGATTATAAGTATCCTATGTCCTACCTCGTAGTATGAACTCTAATCCTACCAAGTTTCATTTAATTTCATTCAGTAGTTTCGGCGTGATGCCTAGCCAAGATACAGACAGACAGACAGACAAAAAAGAAAAAAAATACAGTTTTGGCTTCAGTGTCGAATAGAGTACAAGTAAAAGTAAAAGAAAATTTCAAAATATCTTCAATGTACATCGCCTTCAAGTGTCTATCGCCTCTGGTTTAGGTTGTGGTCTGACTGCCAGTCAGTCAATCACGACACGAGACGCACGGGTTTCATATATTTAAATGAATTTTCGCGTCTCAACTCAAGATCCATGTCCAATTCAGCGCCGAATGTGCTGTTGAAGCAAATCTATTGTGTTGTAATTTTTAAAAGGATTGCGCGGGCAATCCTTTTAATAATTACGACGAGGGTTTAATGTAACACCTTCCCACTAACCCATTTTATCTCATCGTCCGTAGACAACCTAGTAACCCAGTTATAGCTAGCTTTAGGTACCCCGTCTTTGCTTGCGAGGCGACAACTAATGACCCATTAGTTTGACGTCGCCGCGGCGCCGAGCGCTCTCGTAGTTCGTAACGACGTTTCCTTCTGTTGTCCTCTTTATTAGCAACTGACTTTCCAGCTGGAATATAGCTTTATTATACAGCGGAATGGCGAGATGAGCACAGCGTTCCCCTGATGGTACCTAAACGGTAATGGCAAAATGTTGCAATCCAGACCTGTGGATTTACATTACTTTGGACATTATTGGGAGTTTAAGTCTCATATACCCAATAATTTCACCGGATATAGTGTCCTTCGAACGTGGATATGGTAGGCTAAAGTTATTTGCGCACTACTGCTCGGCGGTTGAATATCAGGAAAAGAATGATTTTATTTTACATGCTCACAAAATAGCAGCTTCAGTTGACTCTAGAATCCTTATTATTTCTCTTCTAAATCGATGGTAGCTTAGAAGTATACTAGTGTGCGTTAGAATCCAATGATACAGAGTTTTACCTTTGACTTTTCTAAGTTATGTGCGGGTTTCCATCCCACTGTCCTTTATTGACTATCTTTCCCGCCCGCGAATTCGTCAGCGCGTACTTACAGTTTATCGCAAAAAAAGCATCCTATTTTCTTCTAGAATACTAAAAACCAATGCAAAAGTAGGTATCGCACCAATGCTCTTGATGTTTTTTGACAAACTTGTTTCGTTTCCGTGGCAACCACAGACCATTCTGTGATGGCAACCGTTACTTACAGTGAGTAATCAACATTTTTCATTTTTTCCGAGGAAACTTTCAATTTCCGGGGTAAAAAGTATTCTATGTTTTATTCCAGGGTATAACCTATCTCCATTCTAAATGTCATCAAAATCCGTCCAGCCGTTACCGCGTGAAAGATCCCCAAACAAACAAACAGAAACCGTTTCACTTCTATATATTGGTATTGATAGCAGTAATTAGTGAATAGCCATGTCACACACCCACGCCCTCGGGCAGCCTGACAAACTCTGACACCAGAGGCTAGCACTTCCACAGTGGTATAATCGATACCGATCGCTTAGCGAAATTTCGTGTATACCCGGCGCATCCTAGACAGTTTATTTACTGACCAGCTAATACTGACTAATCCAAATACTCAATTACTCAAATACTCATTTATTGGTAAATATTGTTACACGTCATCAAAGCTATTCAGAATAGAGTAAAAATGAATTAATCACAATTATTAAATAAATACGTATACAGTGTGTATATACATCCAAAATACAAGAAATATTCATAAAGTAACAATATGTCAACAACAACAAAAAAATAGGAACAAAAAGTGACATATTAAATCATGTTAGACATATACAACATAAATCAAAATAAAATCAATACAAACATACAGTATGAATGTCAAAAATAGAAACAAAAAGTGACATATTAAATCATGTTCTACAAATACAACATAAATCAAAATAAAATCAATGCAAACATACCGTATGAATGTCAAAAATATACAAAGAACTTAATAATGTTATACTAACATAAGTTCCTCAAAACTATAGAACGTTTTCTCGATAAGCCAGCGTTTCAGTCTGGATTTAAAACAGTCCATACTAGGAGCAGCAATAATATCCGCAGGAAGTCGGTTATAGACCGCTGGACCTATCACACGAGTCAGCTTGCTAGACTTGGTGAGAGAGCGAGATACAGCTGCGAGTTTCTCTGCATTGCGTGTGTTGTAGGAGTGTATGTCACCGCGTTTCCTGTACTTGTTGGGGTTCGTTTTCACGTGCACTGCCACTTGAAAAATCACAATAGCAGGCAGCTTGATAATACCAAGCTTTTTGAAGTACGGTCTCGCGGAGGTATCTTGCGATACTCGTACTAACGCTCATACAGCGCGTTTCTGCATACGGGAGACGCGCTCCCATTCCGAGCAACGTCCCCAAAGCTCCGCGCCGTACTGCAGTAATGAGTGCATTGTTGCAAAGTAGCACGCGCGCGCTACCTCCGCGGACACCACCCGGGACACACGACGCAGCGTGAAACATGCACTCGCAAGTTTACTGCACAGTTTTTGTACATGGCTCTACCACGTCAATCCCTTGTCGACTTCGAAGCCTAGGAATGTCGCCTTTCCAACCTGTTCGATCTGAATGCCGTCCACCACGACCGTCAGTGGCTTCGAAACCTGACCTGACAGATTGAAGTGAAGGAAGTGGAGGAGGGAGAAAAGTATGTTGGATACTGACGACCCTTGCGCCACCCCTATCGTAGACAAGAGCGGGTCTGACTTACTCTTTCCGTCACCAGCATCTACTATCTGGGACCTACCTCGTAGTAAGTCCGTCAGTAAGGCGTACGATGGCCCTTAAATACCATAGTGCCTCAGTTTTATAGCGAGTATGGTATGGTCAGCTACATCAAATGCCTTCGATAAATCGCAACAAAGAACAGCCACTTGCAGCTGACGTTCGCGGGCAGCCATCACGCGACTTATCAATTCTCGAGCTAAGGAAGTAGTTGACCGCCCTTCTCGATAAGCATACTGATGCTCAGACATGGCACTAGTTGCCGTTAGATATTCAATCACTCTATGACTTAATCCGTTTCGGAATATCTTGGCTATTGCGGGTATGATGGACACGGGCCTATATCCATCTATATTCTCCCTTTTTCCTTTAGCCTTAAATATTGGCTCCACTTTGCTAACTTTCAAAGGTCCCGGATATTATCCCTCTTTGACGCAAGCATTGAAGAGTGACGCCAATACTGGTGCATGTGCTATTACAGCCATCTTCATCAGCTCCATCGATAGGCCAAAAAAAAACTTTCGACTGTTTCGGAGTTATACGATTTATTACAATGCAGAATACCTCGTCCGCAGTGAAGGGACGCAGTCGCAACGAACGGTCAGCGTGCGCGGGAGTGACCGACAAGACTCGGAGTACAGCGGATATATTAGCTGCAGGAGCACCGTACGCAGAAGCCGCATTCAAAAACCTTAAATTTATAAAATCAACCGCTTGCTTGGTATTGTCGAACTTGCTACCGTCAGAATTTACTACTATATCTGCAAATTTAAGATTGGGAGCGTTGTTTTTTCCCCGTTCTATGTTAACTACGCTCCACATGCGTTTTGATGCACTCTTACAATTTAATATTAGGTTTTTATAATAATTAAGTTTCTGATTATTCACTAAATTATCAAATTTAATATTTAGGTCATCTAAAATTGATTGAATGCAAATGTCATTGGGAAATAATTAATCCAATGTATAAATGTCAAATAAAAGGGACTTCATATTTTTAATGTCGGGAGCTACCCACGATGAGTCAATTTTCCTAGCATGATTATAAATTTCATTAAAAATCCGTACTTCCTTGATGGGATGTGCCCTGAAGGATGAGCTAAAACAACATGTCTTGTGCTCATTCTTGCACTGACAAACCAAGGCATTCCAGGAGGCTCAAGGTTAAGAGACCTACTTAACTACTACTTAATAGAATGCAAATAGCAACCGCACGACTCCACAGAATTTTAGCAGTCAACACACTTAGCGGCGCAGGTGGTAAAACTTACCGAGTCTTGAAGAACTTCCGCTTGTACCTAAGTAATGGAGGACGCGCGGTAAGTTTTGAAATAAATAACTTGAAAACCGTGTTTATGGATCTTTTGTAATAAATAGTTAATCATCCATAAGCACAAATTAAAAATGTATATCACTCCCGAACCCCCACCCCCCATTATAGCTAAGAAGCATCTCGATCACATCAGTTTTCAAACATAAAAACCGCATCAAAATGGGCAACCGCTTCATTTGGGGGCTACGCCCTATCCCCCTATGAACGCCCCTCCACTATGCTTGATTCCTTCAATTTTTTCTTTACTTATACTTGGACACATCCGCGTACTTGAAAGTCAAATAATCGTGCGATCAGTCCAGGTACTGTGACCCAATTCCATAACTTGGCTACAATCGGATTATCACTTTTTTCATAGCAAATTCGACTCTATCGCAAGGCATTAGTGGTTGCGAAACTGAGAATTCGATTGAAGCTAAGTTATGGAATCGGGCTGCTGGTATTGCATGGCGGGGAGCGCGCGCTTTGCATGGAACGACACGTCCGCTCTGTCGTGCGTTCGCGTAATTTATGCAGTAGTTGACCAACAGATCCGGCCGTTCAGCAGCTTTAGCATTTTTATCTATTCTATGACTGGTCACAACAAATTGGTCGTTATCATTGGTAGTACCCAATGATAACGACCAATTTGTGTGTATTGCACCTATATACCTACTTTGCATGTGAGCGTAAACACTTGGAGAGGCGAAATACGTTAGCAGCAGAAGGAGGATCGAAAAAAAACCGAAATGTGGTTTACTAATTTAATTAAAATCAAAATTACAATTAATTACTTAAGTTATAAAAGAATGTTTCCACATCGAAGTAGGAATATGGAATGCCTATCATTACAATAATCAAATAACAAGTTCCGTCGGTTGACGACATGCTGCATCGGCTATTTGATGTTTCCCTAATAATAAGTGCAAAGTGCAACTGCACCGTCGGCGATCTTCATATGGTAGCGCTACGTAATTCCTCCACCCTTAGAACGGCGACTATTTTAGCACGTTCAGTGAAAATGTTGCCGGGACATTGTCAGGATCTTCTTTCCTCTCCTGGATAGTGATTGGAGGCTGCTGGTTGTCCTTCGTGGTTCTGTAACATCGTTCTATGTAGCGCCGGAACATTAGAATGATAATGAGTGCGACTGCACTGGATACTACAGCATAGAATGGAACAGTCGTATGATAAAAGAAATCTGTTTTCAGGTTATCCATTTGTAGAGGGGCCTGGAGCATGATTTTATCTTGGATGCTGTGTAGTCCTTGGAGATCGATGGAGTTCAGTCTGATTTGAGTCGTTACTGTAGCTTGTTTCTCAACGTCATAGGGTATCTTCGTCAGTTTGAGAGGTTGACCTTTGATTTCATCATTATCGTTTGCGATAGTGAATTCTTCAGATTTCAAGCGACATCCAACGGGTATCGTGGTGAGGTAGCTGCCTTGAAGCGATTTGTATTCTTTTCGGCTGCAGATGAGTTGTACCTTCGTATGTTGGGGGAAGGACAGGATGTAGTGCTGGTCGTCTAGTTTCTCCATGGCATCTTTTATGAGGGTGACTGTCGTGAGTTGGCAGGATTCCTGAAGGACTTGATTAATAATTAATTCTTGAATGCAGTCAGATTTGGTGCGAATCTGATGAGTGATTCCCTTCCCACAGAGATACCAGTTTTTCAACTTCGGGCATTCTGCCTCTATGTACACGAACGACATCTCGTTAGTTGCTATGAAGGGAAAGGATGGGATAAGAGCCTGCGCGTGTTTGTTAGGTACTATCGATAATCTATACAAGTCATAACTATCTTTAGAGATTATCGGAAACTTAAAAATGAAAACTATCATTTTATCAGCATAGTATGATCCTGGTATTATAATGTCGTAATATTCTCTAAGTTCTAAATCTAAAATTTGCTCTCTACCATATATATTTCTTAGCTTATTAACCATTGACCCTAGTACCTCAATGTCTATCATGGAGTGGTGCGTACTGGAATCACGAATGAAGGCTAAACTATTTTCTATTCTAAGTAGCTCTTGAGTAAGATCTTCTACATTTTCGCCTATTACTTCTAGGAGCTGGGCAAACTTAGCATACTTAATTAAACTGTTTTCTCTTAATGCGTTACTTCTTAATATTAATTCTATCGTATTATTAACTCTATTTTGATTGTCAACTAACTGTGCCAGTACGTCACTATGTTTGAACATCCACTCTTTACTCATACTTATGTGGTCATTGAATTCAGTTACTATTTTATTTTGATTATTTTCCAAAGTTTTAATTGCCTCATTATACTTTAACGCATCAGTGTGATCTAGGTTTCCTGTTATACTTTTTATAATGGAACCCAGTCCGTCTACAAGGCCTCTTTTAACTCGATTAGGTTCTAAAGATTGTAATTGATCTAAAACTTTGCCAAGCTTGTCAGTAAGATAATTTATTTGAATCTCGTATAGGGAGTAAGTATCGTTTGTCATTTTGTCTTGATAGCTTAGTAATTGAGTCTGTAATGTGTGGACATTATTTTCGATGTCATTCAATTGTACGTACTGCAGGAATGTATGGTGGTGAGTAGTGAGTTTCATCAGTCCGAGTTTATAAGGTAGTAGTCCCGGTCCGTCATCTAGGCTCTCAAGTATTATCTTTTGAGGTCGAATCATTGGGAGGATCGTTACTAGCAGGATCCTGTAACAAATTGGCTTTTTTAGGGACACGCTTTAGTCTCGCTTTAGCTACAGGGCCACGTTTTTTGGAAGTGTATATGTGGATTGGTAGGTCAGCTAAGACAGTATCCTGTGTGTAGCGTGGAGCTACCTTTTGTCGACTAGCGAGAGGATTCTTTATAAAAATCTGTTGTTGGGGTGCGTATTCCTTCTCAGGTTCACGGTTCTTATTTCTGAGCTCGATTAGTGCAGTACGATTAGCAAGGGATGAAGAATTTACTATGTCATAGACTTTTCTCATCTGTTCCTTATGGGCTTGTACGTATTGTTGTAATAACTGTTGCGTTATGTCAATGTCAAGGCAGTCTCTGGGATCAAAATGTCCAGTCAATAAGTCAAATGGTCTGCATCTCGTAAAGCTATGTATTGAGCTGTTGTAGGCTATAATAGCGTAGGGCATAAGATTTACTATCGCTTCGTCTTTATGTTGTAGTTTGAGGATTCTGAGGTGTTCAAGAAGTGTTGAATGAAATCGTTCGATATTGCCATTGTCGTTAGGGGAATGGGGTAAGATTCTATGATGGTTTATCTTATGGAGCCGTGTAAATTCCATAAACAGCTGATTGGTAAACTCTGTTCCGTTGTCTGTGATGATTGTCATGGGAACGCCATGGTGGGTGCAGTATAGCAAAAGAGCTTGTAAAATGCTGACAGCTGTTCCGTCACGCAGATGATAAGCTTGACCGTATTTAGTAAAAACGTCAATAAAGGTTACATACTTTTCATTTTGTGCGGTGAATAAATCCATATGGATTATTTCAAATGGTTTAGTGGCTGGAGGTACTACATTGAATTGAGGTCTGATCGGATGCCTATCGTATTTAGCTTGTCCACAGATGGTGCACTCACTTATAAATTTTGTTATTTGCTCTTTCATCTTTGGCCAATAGTATTTGCGAGAAAGGGCTAAATGACATTCATTGATTCCGCGATGGTTAGTTTTCCCATCATGATAGTGGCGGATAATCTCTTGCTGTCGGAGATATTCTTTGACATTTTCTAACTCAGATTTAGCTAAGACAAGATTCATTGATGAGGTTCTAAACTTGTCTTGTAAGATCGGGATAATTGAATACATGGCCAATGGTGGATTTATTAGAATAGCTGTCTTGACCTTGGGATTAACGTACTCTTTTACTGCGTTTATCACATCTTCCTCCAGATTGGATTCCGATAGCTGGATGCTGATACGTGTGTGAGTGTCAAATGGTTTAGTCACTGTGGGTCTTTTCTTTACGTCGTTAACAAGAGTAAAATATATCTGTCGATTGAATTTATTGAGGGGTTCGTCTGTTATAGGAATTTCTAAAATTGGATTTTCGTTGCTTGTATGTACCGTTTCAGTGGAAGAGTTTGCTAGGGCGATTATGGTGTCAGATGGATTGCCCATCAAGGAATTAAGATCGTCAATTTCTTCTATTAAGGACATTGCTTCTTTCGTATGGATTTCTATGCGAGAAAGAGCGTCCGCGTTTGTGTTACATTTTCCTTTTTTATAAATAACAGTAAAGTCATATTCGCTCAGTCTTAGTCGCCATCTCGTAAGACGTGAATTTGGTTCTTTCAAATTCATCATCCACTGCAATGGTTTATGGTCAGTCAAGATTTTAAACTTTCGTCCAAATAGGTAGGGCCTAAAATATTTTGTGGCCCAGACTATGGCAAGGAGTTCCTTCTCAATGGTACTGTAATTCATCTCGCTCTCATTTAAAGTTCGAGATGCATAACAGATAGGTTTGTCTGATCCTACTCTATCGGACCCTGTGAAAGTATAGCTCCAATAGCTACATTTGAAGCGTCGGTCGTCAAATTAAATTCTCTACTAAAATCTGGGTATTGCAAAATGGGGTCATTAGTTAAGAGAGTCTTGCATTTTTCAAAACAGTTGACATATTCACTGTCGAGAATGATTTTTCTACCTTTTTTCAGGCACTGCGTAAGGGGTTTTGTGGTACGAGCAAAATCTGGGATGAATTTTCGGTAATAACCGAGAAGGCCTAAAAATTGTTTGATTTCCTTCGGAGTCTTAGGGATGGGGTATTTTTTAACTGCGGAAATCTTGTCGGGGTTTGGCTTTATACCATCTCTGCTAATGATATGGCCTAGATAAGCAGTCTCAAGCTTTAAGAACTCAGATTTGTCCATCTGGATCTTAAAGTTGGACTCTCGAAGTCTCTGGAAAACTTTTTCGAGATTAATCATGTGTTCCTGGAGGGATGTACTGAACACTATGATATCATCCAAATAGACTAGACATATCTCATTTTGAAGCCCTCTGAGGACATTGTCCATAACACGTTGAAACGTGGACGGTGAATTTTTGAGTCCCATGGGCATTCGGAGAAATTCAAAGTGCCCGTGTTCGACATTGAATGCGGTCTTCTCAACATCCTGAGGGTCCATTTCGACTTGATAGAAGCCACTTGCCAGATCTAAAGTTGTAAAATATTGGCACTTCCCTAATTTGTCAAGAACGTCGCTAATATTTGGAATGGGGTATTTGTCGTCCAGAGTTTTTTCGTTTACTTTACGAAAATCAACCACGAGGCGCCATTTCTGCTTTCCAGAGGCGTCTACCTTTTTTGGAACTACCCAGATGGGGGAGCTCCATGCAGATTCAGATGGTTGTATGATACCCTGTTCCAACATTTTTCCTATCTGGTCCCTAACATCCTGGCGATGCACGAATGGATACCGATAGCTTTTAGTGTGCACCGGCATCTCGTCGGTGGTCCTAATCCGGTGTTTGATTTTATTTGTGAAGGTCAGACCCTCACCTTCAATATAAAATACGTCCGAGTAACGAGAACAAAGAGTTATAAGATTGGCTTTTTCCTCTTGGTTTAAATGGTCTGTTCGTAAACGTGAAACTACATCTTGTGCGCGTGTCGTAACTTGTTGAGTACGCGTGCACTCAGTATTAAATAATTCCGCGTGCGCTGGACGATCAAGTGAAAAAATCACGTCATTTTGAGTCGGGTTCTCGATTTCCAAATAGCCACGGTTATTAGAAACGGTGGTTATGCATTCGTGCACTATGCAGTTACACAGGACTTGTTCATTAATAAAAGCATCGCCGTCTGGTATATCCACGGGGATACGAATGACTTTAGAAGTCCCTGCTGGAATAATATCTTCTTATAAGTTCACGTTACACGAGTTGTACATTCTGATGGAATTTGACGCAGTTCGAGTCAATAATTGACCTTCTCTCAAATCTATGCGGGGTTCCCAACTACTCAGTAAATCTAAACCTATAAGCCCATCGAAATAGTCATGAAACCGATAAATGAATAACTTCATGCTATCAGGGTCATTAAATTCTGAGAAGCACGGCAATGTAATAGAATAATTGTTCCTACTGGTCGCGTGTATGTTGGTTACTTCAAACGGATCAAAATTGAGGGGATACTCAGAGAAGTATTTCTCAACGGCCTCGGGGCTTATAAAAGATTGATTAGCACTCGTATCTATTAGAAATTTTAAAGGGGGGTCCGCGATTTGAATATAGGGTAGTTGTCTCTGCGTCTGGAGGTTTAATTCTATGTTGGTTTTTGTGACGTCGAAACGTCCTGAAAATCCTGCTCAGCATGGCGAGGTCCTGCTTGTGGTTGAGAATCGTCAAGCAGTTGGTTATCCATAGTCATGTCATAATAAATTGAGTCAGTGAAACCGGGGGCAAAACCACTGTCAGTATAATCGGTATAGTAATTGTACTCCGGTTCCTGGTAATAGCCGTAATACGAGTCGTCGTCGTAAGTCGCACACTCATTCATGTTTGTTTCGCGAGTTTTAAAATAATTTGTTGGCGGCGGGTTTCCGTACTTGCTCCAATCATGGCCCATTGCCATTTTAGTATGGGGCAAGTGTTTGGGAGTGAAACGCTGAACTCCGCTCATAGGCTGAGGGCCTTGATATTGAGGTGGATTATTTCGGGGTGGTAAACGAAAAACGTTACTACGGGGGTTGTAGTTAGGTGGTGGTGCAGCGAACATTCGCTGTGTATTTGTGGGCATCCGATATTGATTTGAGTCTGCAAATTTAAAAGGTTGAGGCGAAGGCCTCATGGGGCGCAATCCCACAGGGACTGGCCAATTAGGCGATGGCATCTGGAAATTATGAGGTCGCGGGGGTGCAAAAGGTACCCCAGGTAGTGCGGGAGTGAACTTAGGGGTCGGCTGACTTTTAGGGACCTCGTTCCGTGACTGCAAGTACATTATGTTCAGCTCTTCCTGAACATACTCAAGCGCTTTTTCGATGGTGGCGGGGCGCATACAACGTATACGGGACCCTAAGGGTTCTTTTAAACCACGAACATAAGCCTGCATGGTGACTTTCCGATATAATTCGCGCTTCGCTTCTATGGTAGTCGGTACGGCTTCATGTAAAGTAACGTATGTTATTAGCGTACTGAATAAAGTTTGGCAATGATCATAAAATTCCTGAGGTGTTTTATTACCCTGCATGGCCAGGGAGAGGTCATTGTACAACGCTGTTTCATCACGCTGATCCGAAAAATTATTAATCAAGGCAGTTCGAATGCCTAACCAATTTTCTGGTATTCCATTGGAATTGATGGTGCATGCAGCGGTCCCGGTGATCTTATTAAGTATCCCGTTTAATAGACATGCATTAGGAAACTCGCTACCGGGGACAGTACTTAAATAAGTTGTGGCTAACTGATCACATATTTTAATAAAACGTGTGAGAATGTTAGGGTTACCATCAAATTCCGGGACGAGGCGGAGAGCCTTAAATATCGTGTCCGGGTCATGAGCCATTTCTAATTCTGTTCTAAATAACTTATCTAATTCAAAATTATCTAACTCTATATCTCTATAACTATCAAGTACTCGTTGGCGGGCCTGGCGTGATTCAGGTTTCCGCGCACTAGAGGCTCGGGGATGGTAAATCTTGAGGTTTAAGATTGACTTAGGATTAAGGGAAGCAACACGAGAATAATTCAAGTGTACTTACAAATACTGCATATCTGGTTTCTCTCCGTGAATCAAGGTTTGGATTCTCCGTCCGGTCTGCTGCAGGTCCGTAGATTCTGGATACCCGTTGATGGAGCTTGATAGCCACCCGGGTGACTCGCGACGCGTTTATCGATATTAGAAGAGTCCCGAAGTCTTCCCGCGGGTATCCTACCGTCTGCGCCAAATACGTTAGCAGCAGAAGGAGGATCGAAAAAAAACCGAAATGTGGTTTACTAATTTAATTAAAATCAAAATTACAATTAATTACTTAAGTTATAAAAGAATGTTTCCACATCGAAGTAGGAATATGGAATGCCTATCATTACAATAATCAAATAACAAGTTCCGTCGGTTGACGACATGCTGCATCGGCTATTTGATGTTTCCCTAATAATAAGTGCAAAGTGCAACTGCACCGTCGGCGATCTTCATATGGTAGCGCTACGTAATTGGCGTTCAGTTTTAGATAGACAATCAATTACATAATATGTCTTTTGTAGTTAGAAGGTATGTTCTTAGAACATAAGGTGTATTTTTAACGATTCAACAATTGAATTGTATATTGATGTGTAATATTGATGACCCATGTGAATAAAGATTTGTTTTTATTTGATTAGCATCTCGTAGAAACACGTAAACCCTGAACAAATACAAAATATAACGGAACCCACAATAAGCGCATATGAGCGTAGGTATATCGTGCCTATCTATCGGACATAAATCCAAACGGTCGCAGTAAACCGTTGACCATAAAATAAGCCATTACTGTTGCCCAAGAAACGCGTGTGTCAGACCAGGGTGGCCATAGGTACTGGGACAGGGCATCATCTATCTATATCTATACTTATAATAAAGCAGTAAGTAACAAAAAGTCTGTACAATGAAGATAATAAAGGAATACTGAACAAGTTTTTTTTTAATGGTTTCTTTCTGTATGTCTGTTCGCGCATCACGTAAAAACTACTGGACCGATTGCGATGTGGTTTTCAGTGTTGGATAGCTTAGGTTTTGACTAAAAACTGGTGTACTTGGTATTTTAATCTGATGCGTGAATGCCGAGCAATCGATAAAAAACTGTTTGACAGCTGAACGAAAATTTGTATATTGTACTTTATAGGTAGGTGCTTTTATGATCCTAGAGTAACATATTATAAAATATTACTTTCTCAGAAAAATTACCACGTGGGCATAGCCGCGGGCGCAGCTAGTTCTTAAGATTATTTTAAGGGACCTGTACATTAAATTATTACTGTTTCTAATGACTTCAAAGAGGAGGTATTTCTAGGATTTGACTTCTAATTTGTAAATTCTTTATTACACACAAGATAGGTACATAGGCAAACTTAAAGCTAGCAAGCACTATCTTCCAGTTAACCTCGTTGTACTGCGATGTTTTTATTGCGGTATAGTGCCAATTTTAATTTAGAAAGTCTAATAGATCGTAATAGATAGATGGAACTGTAAGTATAATGCATGCATTATAGTTACGGTTTTACAGCGGAAATTTTTGTCTCATCACTATTTTGAATTGTTAAAATAGCGATGATACGAGTATATTGTTAATATTATACCATTGATACCACACTTTTTGAACTAAAACTACTTTACTTATAAATAGCTATGAGACAAACATGTAACAGAGAAAATGTTTGTCTCATAGCTATTTTTAAATTTCAGGAAGAATGGCCTTGGTATATATACTACGAGTATATTGTCAGTGATTCAAAAGTTTTCGCCACGGAAATTTCCAAACAAGCTCAAATTAAAACCCTCGACTTCCCACCCCCCCATTATAGCTAGGAAGCATCTCGAACTCTCAGTTTTCGAACATAAAAATCATTCCATCCATTTGAGAGCTACGGTCGTCACTCCGATGGCGGTTTCACCTGCATAGATGATGGTGATGATGATGTATCGTGTGTTATTCCAGAACCTAAAGTATCTACCTAATCTTGTCACAAATATTGTTACAAGGAAAACATCGTATTTTTTCTATTAAATGAATCATTTATTACAGCAGTGTGCAGTTTATACATTAATTTAATAGCATTTTAAAAATATGAAGATGGTCATTACTTAACCGATAATTTAAAAATGAATAAAGTGGTTATAAACAAAACAACTTCTTACGCAAAGGTACGCAAAAAGAGGTCACAGTTTCTTTTCAGTTTACTGACGATGTTTTTTTATACCATCGAGCAAAATTTTCTACACAAAAATTACCGAGTTTATGCTCAAAAATCTAGAAAATCTTCTCAATAAGTCAGTAGGGTACAACGAGTGCATTATCTGGCTTCAGTGATGGTTTGGTGGGGTATTAGCTATCAAAGTGACTGAGCCTTATTTGGTGATAAAGGTATCAATACATCGGCCTAGGTGTACCAAGATGTGATTCCTGAGAAGGAGGTTTAGCTTCTTAACAATACCATAGCAAGAATGGTCCCGTCAGCAAGACTCAGCATCGGGTCATAAAGCTCGATCCAGACATGCTTGGCTGGAAAGGAACGTTTCCGACTATCAGAGCTGAAGACTGGCACTCATCTAGTGCCGAATTTAATGCACTTGATTATGATTTATGGTCCGTTCTAGAGAGTACGGCATGTTCTAAAAGTCATGGTAATTTGGAGTTCCTACAACATTCCATAGCATTGGCATTGGTGAATTTTCCCATAAATAAAGTGCATGTTTCAATCGATAACTGGCCACAAATTTTAAAGGATTGTATTAAGGCCAATTGGATATCATTTTGAATGGGCTTCAAATTTTTAAAATGCTATTGTATTAATGTCTAGCTGTACCCGCGGCTTTGCCAATACCAATATACCAACATTTGATCAAAATTCCTTCAGCCGTCAAAAATATTTTTATCGATTGCTCGGCTTCTACTAATCGGATTGATATACCAAGTACCCCAGTTTTTAGGTCAAACCCTAAACTATCCAGCAATGAAAATTGTATTGCAATCGGTCCAGTAGTTTTTACTTGATCTGCGAACAAACATACAGACAAAAAGACACACGATTTAAAAAAAGTTATTTTGTTGTTCAGTAGCTTATTTTATGTACCCTAGACCTTTTTTTTAAATGATCTTCTTTGTACAGACTATTTTGTTCCTATTACTTTATTATAAGTAGGTTTAGGTAAACTAACACACACATACACACACATTCACTCATTCGAGGGTAGGCCTCGAGAAAGCATAGCTGCTTTTTGTGAGCTCTTAAATGTTTAAATATTAAAATAGATAAATAATGACGAATCTAACAATAGAAAGTTTTGAAAAAGTGTTAGCTAAGTTCTTTTCTCCTATGGAAATAAAAATTACTGCAATGACGGAAGCTATACAAAAGCTAGAACAGAAAATTAATTATTTTGAGCAAAGCGGAGGCAGCAGTGAAGGTGGAATCAAGGCTTTATATAATCAAAAAGCTATTTTGTTAGACCAACCTCAAGGAAAGAGTGACTTAAAGATAAAGGAATCACAATCTACAACTGTGAAAGGTACGTTGGCCCCTATATCTATACCTAAGGTACCTACCGGTCAATCAGCTGGGACGATATCATCACGCTCTCAGCGAGCCAATGCACGAAAAACTCAACGCACAGATACAATCAACGGTGATAGCACTCGTGCACCATCAACATACATATCTCCTGCAACTAGAACTGTACCGTTTCCTCGCATAGCACTAAACGCTCATAAGATAACACCGACATCACCCTCCACTACCAATGTCATAACAGCAACAACAGAACTGACAGAACTCGCACAGCCGTCAACATTAGTTTTAAATACAGTCGTAGATGATGTGCCAAAGTTATTAAACGAGAAGCCCTGGCAGATAGTACAAAAACGGAAAGATCGTCGTTTGCAGAGCAGGCAAGTTATTTATGGTTATATAGTTCGACTTACAAGCCGTCGAACGAGTCAAGCGAATCCATGTATGTTTTTTGAAGCACGAAACTACTTTGGAATCTTTAAAATCCTACATGGTCCAAAAAAAACCCCTCTGCGGAGTACCAAGTAGAAAAATTGACGTTAAAGCACACATTTTACGCGTCTTTCGTACTCACTGTCCCCAACAGCAAGTACGATTTCTTCATGAGCGTTTTACGCGTCTTTCGTACTCACTGTCCCCAACAGCAAGTACGATTTCTTCATGAGCGCTGACAACTGGCCCCGGCAAGTTGAAGTTAGTTCGTGGATTCGCCGGAGCGACGGACGAGCGATGCGCCCGTCCACTCATACGGCCAGCCTCTACGCGACTGTTGGAGCCCCGTGTGCCCAGGGACGCGAGCGCCGCCGGTCGGGCCTTCGTGCGTCGTCCTTCGAGAGCGCCGGCGGCAGCAGCGAGAGTGCATCTAGACAGGTTTTGTAATAGGCAGGTACCACTGCCGCCTTGTTTACCTCCACGAGTGACTGTCGTATGCCACCAGAACATTGCTTCGCTAGACTATAAAACGCAAAAGTTAGAAGTCGTTCTAGAAACCGACCTAATGTGTGAGATTCTTGCACTAACAGAGCACTGGCAAAAACAAGTTAATTTAAAATGTATTCATATCAACAACTTTACGTTAGTTTCAAGTTTTTATAGAAGTAAAATATCTCACGGCGGCTCATGCATATTTGTCAACAAACATTTAAAATGTATTGAATATGTAGAATTGACATCACTATCTGTTGAATGTTATTGTGAAATATCTGCTGTTGACTTGTTGGATATTGACTTATGTAACTGTTGTTTGTGTTTATCGAACGAACAAAATTCAAGCAAAAGACTTTTTTATTTATTTTGAAAGTTTGCTCGATAAGCTATCCGAATTGGGTAAACCATTTGTTGTAGTTGGCGATTTTAACATCAATTTGTTAAGCGAAATTAACACTGAACAAAAAACCTGTGCGATTTGTTGTCCTCCCATAACCTGTGCAATGTTGTTGATTTTCCCACGCGCATCACAGCTACTACTTCCACCAGCTTGGACCACCTGTACACTAACATGGCGCCGGAGTCGGTGCGAGCCACCCCCGTGGTCACCAACCTCAGCGACCATCGAGCGGTCCGAAGGGAAATAACATGTGCTCAACGAGCACCAGAGCCCCTCACCCGCCTTACCAGGGACTTCTCGCAGAATAACCGTTCTAATTTTGTTGCGTCCATAGACAGCGTGGATTGGCAGGAAGTTGGCAAACGCAATCAGAGCGTTGAGATTTTCGCGTTAGCGGTGACGAATGTGATTGTTAACAAATATGATATATGTTTTCCAATTAAACGAAAACCAATTAAAAAAACTGACTCGTCGTGGATATCTCCCGACGTTATTAATTTGAAATTACCAAATGAAACAATTATTCAAACAATTATTGACGACCTCAACAAAAAATATGACATGCTTATAATGAACAAAAAATCACAGTATTACACAAATATAATACAGCATAGCAGCAACGCGTCAAAGGCAATGTGGGGAGTTGTAAACAAAGAGAGGACACTCCCAGACATAATTTTTCCGAAGTTGTAAAATACACAAATGGTAAACCCTTTAATTTTGTTAGGGATGCTGTTAATGCAATAAATGCACGGTTTCTAAATGCAGCAGCAGCGTGTGGTGCGCCAAGGCTGATATTGCTAGGGTGCGTATTACCTTGGCGGCAGCGTGCTCACCCTCTGACCGGTCACTCAGACCTCTTGCCGTTCACAGCTGATGAGGTTTTCCGAATAGTAACAACGCGTATTCCTCCGAAACCGTCAAAGGATATATATGGGCTGTCTATGGCGCTCCTTAGAATGGCAATTGTGCCTCTCTCCACTGTGTTAGCAATGTTATTTAACATGTGCCTTGGAGACGGATCCTATCCGACCCCTTTGAAAATTTCGAAGGTTTCTCCAATATTTAAAGGAAAAGGCAAACGAGACGACATGGATGGGTACCGACCAGTGTCCATCATCCCAGCCATCGCAAAAGTGTTTGAGAACGGGTTGAGTTCCAGGTTGATGGCTTTTTTGACAAGAGACAAATGCCCTCTCGGTTCACCAGTACGCATATCGTGAAGGACGATCCACGACCTCTCTAACCCGCGAAGTAATTCGCCAGGTGATGGCTGCACGCGAGCGCAGGCAGCAAGTCGCTGTCCTGTGCTGCGACTTATCAAAAGCCTTCGATGTCGCAGACCACGATGTGCTCGCTGTGAAACTGCAACACTACGGGATAGAAGGGAGAGCATATGATGTGCTTACGAGCATGATGCGGGGCCGCTCCCAGATTGTTGATGCAGGGGATGGCTCTAACAAGTCAGATCCATTATCTTCAGCAATGGGAGTTGCACAGGGCTCGTCGGTCTCGAACATAATGTTTTCTCTCCTACTTAATGATCTTCCTGACGCCGTGAAATGTACAGACATCTTCTTGTTTGCCGATGACGTGGCTGCGATAGTAACTGCGGCCACCGTAGATCGGCTTGAGGAGATGCTGAATGTCACGGCTTCTAATCTCTCTAAGTGGTTTCGGGCGAATGGCCTGGTATTAAGCGTAAAAAAGACACACTTCATACACTTCTGTCTCTCAGGCCACATCACAAGACCATTGATGGTATCGGCAAACGACAGCACGATCGAGCAAGTGAACAGCATAACATTCCTTGGTTTTGAGATCGACAGGAGTATGACTTGAGAGAGCCAAATACACAAGCTGTGTAGCAAAGTAGGTAGTGCATGCTTTGCGCTCAGGGTGTCCCGAGTAGTGTCAGCGGAGGTGGCGCGAGCGTGCTACTTCTCCACGGTACACTCTGTATTGCAGTATGGTGCTGAACTTTGGGGGCGCGCTTCGGATTGGGAGCGTGCCTTCCGAATGCAGAAACGTGCTGTAAGAGCCATTGTACGAGTGCCGCAAGATACCTCCGCTAGACTCCATTTTAAAAAACTTGGGATTCTTACATTACCTGCCATTGTTATTTTCCAGGTGGCAGTGTATGTAAGAAATTCTCCCGACCTGTATAAAACCCATAGTAACGTGCACGCCTACAAAACACGTAATGCTGCCAAGCTTGTTGGTATCCCGCGTTCTATGAAGAAGTCAAGCAAACTGACACACGTTATGGGACCGACTGTATATAACCGCCTACCGGGCAATGTAACGGGGGCCCTCAGCATGAGTTGCTTCAAAAGCAGGTTAAAACGATGGCTTATTGAGCAAACTTTCTATAACTTTGACGAATTTTTAAAAAGTAGTGTAAACAATAAGAATTGATGATCATCTTTCTATTTTGACATATTTTTTAATTAAATTTATATTATTGACATGTACCTATTTTTTAGATTCGATTTGTGGTATATTATTATTATTTTGTATAATTATACACATTTGTATACATACTTGGATGTTGTTGACATGTAAACTGATGTTTATTAATAAAATACTTATGACTTATGACTCAAACACTTTCGCATAATATCAATGTGATACCTACGAGTACTCGCTCATGTATACAGTTTTCACTAAGCATGGTCACCATAGCAGGCAGTAGAAACGCGGCCGATTTTTATATCTTACACCTGTGTCGTAAGGCTGACCCTTTTAAAATTTATATCTTTATTGAATTAATATTATTTCCGGACATTTTCAATACCTACCTTTATTTGAATGTCGCAATTCAGTCTACTGACCGGAGTTAAAAATATATATTTATGTACTTGGAAATGGATGGATGGATGTATACGTTCCCAGCGCCCGCTTTTGTCTCGTTTTTCAACATGAGCTGTTCCGGGAAAATATGTATTCTTTTTACCCGACTACAGGGTAAAGAGTTTAACAGTCTATGTATGTGGGTATGTCGATGTTCCACCATAGCGTCGCCCCTATTGGTCCGATTTTGACAAGCGTTGTGTCAATCGATTCGTCTTCATCGCAAGAGTGTCATAGACTATTTTATACCCGACCGTAGTCGGATTTAGTTTTTGAACTTATGCCTTGTTAGAAAAAGTTTCCTAAGTTGGTATCTGTAGTGTACACTATCCCTTTGTAAAATTTCAATGAAAACGATTCGGCCATTTCGGCGTGAAAGCCAAACTAACAACTGACAAATCATAATAACAAAATAATCTTATTTAATAATTCTCGCAATAGTTTTCGTACTTCTTTTTAGTTTATTAATTACTAGTTTTCCCGCCCGCGACTTCGTACGCGCGGAACACTGTTTAGCGCGGAAAAAAGCATCCTATTTTCTTCTAGGATATTAAATCTCTCTTGATGTTTTTTGACAGACTTTTTACTTCGTTTCCATGGCTACCACAAACCATTATGTGGTAGCAACCGTTCCTTACGGTGAGTAATCAATATTTTCCAGTTTTCCCGAGTAAACTTACAATTTTCTGGGATAAAAAGTACCCTAGAATAAATCCTAAGTTTTATTCTAGGGTATAAGCTATCTCCATTCCAAATTTCATCAAAATCCGTCCAGCGGTTATAGCGTGAAAGCTCCCCAAACAAACGAACAGACAACGTTTCACTTTTATATATTGGTATGGATTTATACATATACTAGCTGCGCCCCGCAGCTTCGCCCGCGGTCAATCTTTGCCACACCCACCACATTAGAAAAGACATTTAAAAAATTCCTCCTTTTTGCATCCCTTGGGTGTCACTTTGATACCTGCTACTTTGACACCTGTCACTTTGACACTTATCATTTTGAAAACTCCTTCAAAGCTTCCATTTTCATTGGCAAAATTGCTAGTAGGCCAGTGCCTCTGCAGAAGCCATCTAATAAAAAAAGAAGAAGAAGAAGAAGCTTCCATTTTCTTCCTTATTTTGGTCCCATACTCCTCCCCCTGGCCCGTCCCCTTTAAAACCTCTACCAACAACCCTCAAATTCTACCCCCGACATGTCACTTTGACAAAGAATTTGCAAAAATATATTAATGGTGATAAAACTTCTTTAGTGTTTCTGCTCTCCTGGTACTTTGAAATACTTTTTTTTTAATATAATCACACTATTTAACGTTCATCGGGAGGTATCATCATCATCATCATCAGCCCGTGTCAGTCCACTGCTGAACATAGGCCTCTCTCAAAGCACGCCACTGAGCCCGATCTTCGGCTACTACACTCTCGAGGAGATATACTCACTTCTAATAACTTTATTTGTCAATGTAATATCTCCAACTTCTAAAGTGTTTCTGCTGTCCTGGTACTTTAAAATGCTTTTTTTTTAATATAATCACAATAATTTAATCACCAACGGGTTCACGGGGAGGCATACTCATTTTGTATCTCCAACTTATTAAGTGTTTCTGCTCTCCTGGTACTTAGAAATATCTTCTTTATTCATATTTTTTTCAAGTCCTTAAGAAAACTATAGTTTTTTTTTCCCCTATTTCTTGATCAAAAGTAGCCTATGTGTTAATCCGGGATATAAGCTATCCTGGTACCAAATTTCATCCAAATACGTCCAGCAGTTCGAGCGTGAAGGAGTAACAAACATCCATCCATCCATCCATCCATCCATCCATACTTACAAACTTTCGCGTTTATAATATTAGTAGGATTTTGTATCTCCAACTTCTTAAGTGTTTCTGCTCTCCTGGTAATTAGAAATACTTTTTTTAATATAATCACCCGATCTAATGTTCATGGGGAGGTATACTACTTTTAATAACTTTATTTGTCAATTTTGTATCTCCAACTTCTTAAGTGCTTATGCTCTCCTGGTATTTTCGTATTTTTTCAAGTCTTAAAGAAAACGATAATATTTTTTTCTCCTATTTCAGGGTAAAAAGTAGCCTATGTATTAATCCAGGGTATAAGTTACTTCCATACCAAATTTCATCCAAATCCGTTCAGTAGTATTTGCGTGAAAGAGTAACATCCATCCATCCATACTTACAAACTTTCGCGTTTATAACATTAGTAGGATTTTGTATCTCCAACTTCAGGTGTTTCTTTTCTCCTGGTACTTAATTTTTTTTTTTAAATATAATCACACCATTTAATATATGTTCATGGAGAGGTATAATCACTTTTAATAACTTTATTTGGCAATTTTGTATCTCCCACTTCTTAAGTGCTTATGCTCTCCTGGTACTTAGAAATATTTTAGTTATTTTTTTTTAGTTTTTTCATGTCATAAAGGAAACGATAATATTTTTTTCTCATATTTCGGGATAAAAAGTAGCCTATAGGATATAAGCTATCCTGGTACCAAATTTTATCCAAATCCGTCCTTCCGATCGACACACACACACACACACACGCACACAAACATACAAACTTTCGCATGTATAATATTAGTGTGATAGTGTGATTAAGGCCAAGTCCATGAGTTTAGGTGCATTTACTGTTAAGGTAGGTAGTTGTTAGTTTGTCTTGTACAACGGTTTTTTGTGAACGATGTATATGCCTATAAAAGGTACACATATCGGAATCTATAATTATGACTTCGGTCATAAAATTAGCAATTGTTTCTTCATCATCATCATCATCATCATCATCATCATCATCATCAGCCCGTGCTCGTCCACTGCTGGACATAGGCCTCTCCCAATGAGCGCCACAAAGCCCGATCTTCGGCTCCTCTCATCCAGTTTCTGCCGGCCGCCATTAGCAGGTCGTCACTCCACCTGGCCGGTGGGCGTCCTACACTAGGTTTGCCAAGACGCGGTCTCCACTCGAGGACACGTCTACCCCAGCGGTTGTCCGTCCTTCGAGAAATTTGACCAGCCCATTGCCACTTCAGCTTGCTAATCCTTTGCTCAGCTTGCTAATTGTTTCTTAGTCTAATTTAAATATGTACACTGTTGGCGTATCATCCATACCAAAATATAAAAATATTAAAAAAAATAAAAATTTGAGCGACTTCATAATAAAAATGTTATTTTGTAAACAACCACTAAAAAGAATAAAATAATTACAATTGAGCCAGAACAGTATCACGTAATAATAATGCATAAATACAACATAAGATAAGAAAGAGTTTTTTGAAGGCATTTGAAGGCGTATGCCTTCAAAAAAACTCTTCATATTCTCTCTACATATGCTTAGACACCCATAGACTAACATATATGAACTTTACGCAATTTCAACAATATTACTTACATACATATCAACTTGAGAAACTTATTTTTTTGAAGTCGGTTAATAATGGGTTCCTATAGTTATATTTCATGATCTTCCCGTAGTTTAAGACGCTGTGTTTATTAGAAAGATTGGATCCTCATGGTTGACCTTATCGATTTTTTGCCATCAAAAGACGAGTTATTATTAGTGAGTGTTATTTTCTCGCATTCGTATCTGAACGATTCCCAGCTGAGGTAAGCAACTTTTTAAAAAGTATGCAATGTAATTTTACCTACTTTTAAAAATGAGCAATTTTTTCCTTTGAGAAAAATCTGTTATCTTCAATATTGAGAGCACATTCCCTCCAGGGCCTGTCCAATCTTTCCTCCCCATGGTCATCTAGAAATGATGGCACTTAAGAGTCCGGCGAGGGATGAATTTGCCATACAAACGTAATACCAAAATCATTTGTAATAGCATATTTCCACAGTGTTATGATATTATTCGGATTTGGATTTTGTTTACGCTGTATTTTGTTTTCAAAATGCTTACCTGAAACGAGATGTAAGCGAATATTGCATTCTGCATATTATCACGACAAACATACAATATCTATATATAGTATTATCTATCTATCTATCTATACAATTTGCTTACATTTCGGTTCATGTAAGCATTTTGTAAAAGCTTTTATTTAACTTCACTTGTATCTATGTATGTATATATGTATCTAGGTATATTGTCTGGAATCTGGCAATTCAAATTTCGAGCATTTCCCGATTAGCTATCTGGCTGAAACTTTCAGGGTAGCTCACAAACAGATGAAACGCAATAAAAAGGAAATAAACTTTAAAAGAGGAAAGTAAACAAAAAAATAGAAAAAAACTTAAATACGTAAAAAGTTACAAAGCCACAACAAAATATGTAAAAAACTTATTTTTTTATTATACTTATTTAAAAAAAATGCAGTTGGGAACCTAGATAAACACTATCCGAATCATATCATAACACTGTGGAATTAAGCTCCAATTACAAATTATTTTAGTATGGAAAATTCATCCTCCGCCGACCCCTTGACGATAATACTTTGGCGTCATTAAAGAGGTTCAGTTTAATAACTTCGACGAGGTTTTACTCATCACTTCAATATTATTCGAGTATATTTTACTTGAAAATACGCAAATAACCTTCTGTATTATTTACCTAACAAGACAAGAAAAAACACCTGCGTCCTTTAGTATTTCCGTTACAGGAAAATCTTCCGGAAGGGGAATTTGAATAATTTGGTCGAACTCAGAATATAATTGGATTTCGGACTCTCCAATTCACAATTGGTAGACCTTTTATCAATATTACACCTACAGTCTACACCAACTTTTGGGATAAATTATATTACTTAATTTACCTACACAAAGGTGTCCAATACGAGTGGTAACTTAAGTTACCGTTACTTTATACAAAAAACAGTTTATGCACGCGCGCTCACTTCGAGCTTTTAAGTGTGAAAGTATGTTTTTTCGTTAGTTTCCATTGCTTGCTGGCCTCTTTTGTCAAAGTTTGCCAAGCCGCCCGAGAGCCTCTGATAAAGTTATTTGGGACCGACAGCTTAACGTGCCCTCTGAAGCACGGGCCGATGGAAATCTACACAACATAGAAAATTCATTGGCTGCGGCGCCGAGGACCGAACCCACTATCGTTGTATATTAACGCGCACAAGCACAGAATAAATAATAGTACAAGTACAGAAGGCTAACTGAGTAAAGTCATTTAAATAAATAGCGACTCTCGCTACAACGCTATAAAGTGCAATTTAACTTGCACGGCGCTGCGAGCTTTCAATTATATTTACCTAGAAGGCGCTCGCCCACCGCGTGCAGGCTAGAATGCGCGAGAACTTCCATTGCTCTAACCGTTTCAGAATCGCTCTGTCCCTTTTTCGCTCGGTAGGGTTGTATTAAGATATGACTAGGTACTTGTACTACTAATTATTCTGTGATATGTTATGACTTATAACAGAATTATAACAGAATTATTATTATTATTATTATTATTATTACTATTATTATTAGATATTATAACAGAATAAATAAGTAATAATGTATGATGTTATTACTTATTATTATAAATTAAAATAGTTCTATTACATACAATGACATTCTTATCAGAATAGACCGACTACCTCATTTTTACTACCTACCTATCCCGTTTTCAGACCGCCGATAACTTTAGTGAGATACCTACCTACGTGTCGTTGGTTGATTATGATTATATCCTATAGTATTGCACTTTGATGAATAAAGGTGCCGGTCTGAATTCCATGTTTTTTAATGAGTGAAAAATAAATTACCTACGTAATAAAAGGTATTATAATAATAATAATAATAATAATAATAATCGGGACACTCCCACACCAATTACCTAGCCCCAAACTAGGATACCCTGTAATATGGGCACTAGATAACGGATAAACATACATAAATACGAATATCAACACCCATGACTCGGAAACAAACATTTCTGCTCATCACACAAATGATTGCACCTTGCAGGATTCGAACCCGCGACCGTTTGATTTCGTTCCTAGGGTTACTGGCCACTAGACCACCCGGCCGTATTAAAAGTAGGTAGGTATTATACGAGACATATATTATATAAATTCCTAATTAGTTGTAGGCTACTTACTAAGTCAGCACAGTAATTCATTTTCCGATCAACAATACCTACTATAATCAATTATAAAATTACGTTGATCGATTTAATAAACGACTTTATTTCTGCGCGGAAAAACCTTAAATATGCGTAGCTTCGGTATGGAACACAAATGAAATAACATAAAACTATAGGAACCTACGTAATAAAAAAATATCAATATCTAACTACATAACTAGGACCTATTATAGGTATTACAATTTATTACCTTTCAATATGCTTTGGAAGCATAAAGAATGACAATTCGTCATTTCTATCACTATTCAAACAGCCGAATGCTATGCAGTACTTTTTAGCTTTCTTCTTGGTACTCATAATTAAAACACGAGTAAAGTTTGTCAATAACTTTACGTAAGTAGGTGCTCTATCGCTAAGTACAAGGCGCGCGACTCATCGAGCGCACGCTTGACACTCGACTGAACGGACCCGAATATTGGGCCCTTGAATTTATTTGTACTTGTTGCGGAGTGCGACCGCCCTGGCACAAGTAGGTATACCGAACGACCACCATCATTGCTTTCCTAAATGACGAGGTATGACCCCAGACAGCTCAGTTGAGAGAGCAATGGAACGGCAATCCGGACACACACACACAGACTCACTTTGTGTGCACATAGGTTTTTTAACTCCCAATGTGCGCCACTGAGCCCGATCTTCGGCTCTCCCCATACTTTTTCTGCTTTGCGTTAGTCGTCGCTCATCTCTCGTCTCTACAGGACCTCGCCTACTTCATCAACATCCCCATATGTAGATTATATGCGCTTTTATATACATTTCTGAACCACGCACCTTCTGTGCGATTTCCTCTCAGACTCATTTGGTAGCTGAAGCACGCTTGGATCGAGATGGACTCATAGCAAGCGCATATTAAAAACGCGAGGCCGAAATGCTTGTTATATATCGGTCCTTGGAATAATCCAGTAGATTTAATATCACAACGAAGTAAAGACAGCAAACCCGATGGGCTACACTGTCAGGCGCATCGAACCGGAAACCGTAACTAAGTTAGAGGTACCGTTAGCAGAAACATGAGGAAAAGTTGACTGTTGGGTCCGGATATATTGACTATGCATTATGTTGGATGTTATTATAGAGATACGAAATCGGCATGTGGTTGATTTTGTTTTTCTGAATGTCTGAAGTCATTGATAGTTTTCTTAAATCAGTTTTCTTTTCCGTCGAAGTAAATTTAAGTACCGATAAAGTAAATTATCTTCATCATCATCATCAGCCTAGCCTACTGGCCTTCAAAACTTAGTACTACAGTTTTAAAGTCTGTCTGTACGCGCATCACGTTTAAAGTACTAGACCGATTTCGATGCGATGTTCTCTGTTGGATAGCTTCAGCTTTGACTTAAAAACTGGAGTACTTGGTATCTCAATCCGATGAGTAGGAGCTAAGCAATTTAATTTAAAATCTAAATCTATTAATTTTAAAAGTGTGGTACTGTTCTGAATATAACTACTGGACCGATTGCGATGCAATTTTCACTGTTAGATAGCTTAGGTTTTTACTTAAAAACTGGTGTACTTGCTATCTCAATTCGATCGGTAGGAGCCAAGAAATTTAATAAAAACTCTATTAATTTTAACAGTGTGGTACTAAGTTTTGAAGGCCAGTGAATATTTCTACTGCTGTAATCAAGGAAGTACTATATGTAAATAGTACATAGTTTGACGATTAACTAACATGACCTGAATTATTATGACTCAACTCTCCACTCACTCACTAAGCCGAACGTCAAGCCATACGTCACTGTCAACTCAAATTAATTGTCAACTTATTGTGAACCTCTGCACCATGGATCTAAAATCAGAATGGATGGAGGGAAAGCTTAGGTAGCGTGTTCGTTTGTTGTTGTCGTTGTTGTGAATTTCTATTGAAGTTTTAAATCTTAATCTGATAAATTATCACCAAGAGGTAATTATATGACGTAAATGATGTGTATACTAATGTGAAATACATTTTTGCTTTGAAACTTACATATTTAAGATAATAATAGCCAGTGAAAACATACGTGTGAAATGATAATTCCGGATCTTTTACTCCACCTTTTGTTATTCTTATCAACGATATTTTAGTAGGATTTCACTTTATATGCACACGGGCTGCAATGTTGTGGTCTCCTAAGAGGTCAAAATAGGACGCGAGGTGCGAGGTTGCAAATCTTACAATAGCTTTCGCATTCACTCAGGGGGGAGATCTTTATAAAAGAAAAAGAAACAAGACAATGTATGAACGAAAGGCTGGCGGAGTGGCAACGTTTTATAGCTCTATCCATTCTGATTCTAGATCCATGCTCTAAGGTTCTAGACAAGTAGGCTTTCTATTCTTTCAATGCAATGGACAAAAAACGAAAATGTACGGGACTGACATTAAAGTTTTCATTCGCTAATGTCAGTCCCATACATTTTTGATCTATTCCATTGCATTGAAGGAATAGAAAACCTACTTGTCTAGACCAGCTGCACAGATTGCGCCACATTGCAATCTATGGTCGAAGTGTAAATCGAAAGAAGTATCAAATCATCCATCTACTTCCTTCAAAGCGACAGTTGGTATTCCTTGGAAAATATCATGGTATTTCGGTCGAAGCAGTTGGCACCCTAGGAAGAACCAGCCAATCAGCGGGAAGCATTCCGCCGCCATGTAAAATGGCGACATAAAGGCGACCTGTTGGATCTTCAACATTTTTAGCTGAGTTGTTCTTTAGATATAAGCCAGATTGGCATAGGTTTAGGAATGGTAATAAGTGTGGCATATATTGGATTGTGTAAAGAGTGTATTTTATCAGGAAATTAAATTTGTTACAACAATAAGCTTTTAAGTTATTATTAAGTGAAATAATTATAAAGTTTCTAAATTTTAATGATTATGTATCTGTGGTCATCCTATTGGTAGTCATTTGGATAGTTCATTTCAGATTTACAATAAGTAATAAATTCTTGTTAAAATTGTTTTTTTTATGATTTTCTATCCTAATGCTTGTAACAATAGAACTTCCTTGGCTGTGAGATGGACTTTCTCTCAGAGACTTAGAGAGTAACTATTGTTAGGCAATAGCAAAACCACAAAGATATTTAGATTTATAACACCAAACTGACATTACCCAAGTGTTGTACAAAATACCATGGTGCAAAAGATCGACTTCAAATTTATTAAACAGCAGAACAAAACAAAAAACTACAGAACCAATTTTGATAAAATTTGGGACTACACTGAAAGTCTATACTTTTGAATAAAACAACAACCATCCAAATCGGTTTAGAAATCTTGAAGATTTTCAACAAAAAAAACCTCAAAAAAACTCAGGAACCAATTTTGGTACAATTTATATGGGACCACTTGGAGAATATAATCTTTCTAACAAAAAAATAATTTTCGTAATCGGTCTGCATTCGACGGAGAAATTGGAGTACATAAAAAGACAGCTGAATCAATTTTGGTGAAGTTTTCATGGGAGTACACTGAAAATCTACCCTTTTGAATAAAACAACAACCATCCAAATCGGTTTAGAAATCTTAGAGTTTTGAGGCAATATAAACACAAAACCAAATGGATTTAATAAAAAAAACTATTATCGAAAAACTACTGAACCAATTTTGATACAATTTATAAGGGACCACCTGAAGAATATACCCTTTCAATCAAAAATAGTTTTCAAAATCGGCCCGCATTTGACGTTGAAATTGGTGTACATAAAAAAACTGCCGAATCAATTTGGATTAAGTTTACATGGGACTACACTGAAAGTCTACCCTTTTGAATAAAACAACAACCATCTAAATCGGCTAAGAAATCTTAGAGATCTGAAGCAATATAAACAAAAATATGGATTTACTAAAAAACTTATTTATTCTCAAAAAACTACTAAACCAATTTTGATACAATTAATATGAAACCATCTAGAAAATATACCCATTCAAACAAACAATTTTTTTTTATATCTGTCCACAATTATAGGAGAAATAGGGGTACATACAAAAAAAAACAGTCGAACATATAACTGTCCCATTTTATGAAGTCGATTAAAAACAAACTCATCATCAGTAATGGGCAGGGAGAAGGGTGGGGAGTGGGGTTGCCATAATCACTGCGCTAGGCAGGCTTGTTAGTGATCGCATTAGTTGGTGGTAATACACAGGAAAAAGATGTTGGCCATTTCCTGAACTCCTTTAGGTGGTTCTCACAGCACCGCGGGATGAGAAGAGGTGGTCCTGAATGATGTTGTCCAATTCCTGAACTCCCTTAGGTAGTTCTCACAGCACCACGCCCACAGGATGAGAAGAGGTAGTCCTAAATTATGTAGTCCATTTTCTGAACTAGCTTAGCTACTACCTTGCTCGCGTCCATTTCCTGAACTCCTTTAGGTAGTTCTCACAGCACCGCAGGATGAGAAGAGGTAGTCCTAAATTATGTTGTCCATTTCCTGAACTCTCTTAGGTAGTTCTCACAGCACCGCGGGATGAGAAGAGGTAGTCCTAAATTATGTTGTTCATTTCTTGAACTCCCTTAGATAGTTCTCACAGCACCGCGGGATGAGAAGAGGTGGTCCTATTATGCCACTACACAGGGATGACGACATTAGTCACCTCACTGCTTATACCCGTTTGAACTTCTGGTGCTACCAGTACGCACTAGCTCCACGGCGTGGGTCGTATCTATTACCTCCAAACCGATACACTCTGCTCGTCAGCATAAACTTGCACAACTTTGTCAATCGTCGGCCTCCAAAGCATATTATACAACTTTGTTAATGAACTCGCTATCAGTGCACTTGTTTGATTTGATTTATTCCTCAAAGATACACTTTCTCCGTAGATACACTTTTAGAAAAGTTGTTGTATGTAAAGATTCGAATAAATTGCCGCGGAAGCGGTGACGGTGATGAAACGTCGGTGATGCGGACAACCGCTGAACTGCTATCACGATTCGATAACGTTCCTGGCATCTGATCATGCCTCTAGGGACTGTCCTGGGCCCCAAGTAACTATTGAACCACGATAACGCAAGTCAGTTGCATCAAAATCATCGATTTTGACAGTTTTCGCAGTCTACCTTGCTGTTGCTTGCTTGCTGTTGGCTCGCTATTTAGGTTCGATTGCAGGCCAATAGCTGCTTTCGATAGATTTTTGGCAATGATGCATGTTTGTTAGATATGTTATTACCCGACAACAGCAAAGCAAGGGAAGGGTAATGAGTTTAACAATCTATGTATTTAAGTAAGTATGTATGTATGTATGTATATTTGTATGTATCTATGTATGTGGGTATGTGGATGTTCCCCCATAGTGTCGCCCCTATTAGTCCGATTTTGACAAACGAGCCAATCGATTGATATACATCGCAAGAAAATATAAAAACATAAAAGTAGATATTTAATGTGGAAAACTTTGAATTTGGAACTCACTCACTCACTCATTCACTCACTCTTCAACTCAAGACACCTCCCCACACTACACAGTTCTATGAAAAGTCATTCACAGTAAAAGCTGTGAAACTGTGGAATGCACTTCCGCTGGTTATCAGACGAGCTAAAACATTACCGATATTTGCAAATATGGTAAATAATTACTATCTCTCCAATGTAAGCACTGCTACGTAAAAGTATGTATTTAAACCTAATTAGTAATATGAATATGTATTAGTTTATTGTTATAACATGTATTAGTTTATCATATAAATAGTTATTGATTTATTGTAAATTATAAAACTACGTATGAAATAGAATGTTATTTAAATGCACCGCCATCTACTCCTTGTTCTTCTATTACTGTCCATCCAAAGGTTGTCTGGAAGAGATCGCTCTTAGAGCTAAGGCCGCACATTGTACTTATTTTAATGAAATGTTTTATGTGTAATAATATATTTTTTGGGGCAATACATTATTATCTATCTATCTATCTCATCGCTGCACCACCTCTACGTGTTATTCCAGGACCAAAAGTATAAAGAACAATATACTTCAAAGTTCGTTCAGCCGTCAAATAGTACCCCTTTTTTTAAGTTAAACACTTAGCTATCCAACAGTGAAAACGGGATCACTAACGGTGCATTAGTTTTTATCTGTTGAATAGCTTAGGGTTTAATTTAAAAACTGGTGTAATTGGTTTTTCAATCCGATGAGTAGAAGCCGAGCAATCAATAAAAAACTTTTTGACGGCGGAACAAATTTTGATCAAATGTTGGTATATTAGATAGATAGATAGACAGAAAATTATTTATTGCACACATAAGATAGATACATAGGCGAACTTAATGCTAGCAAGCATTATTTTCCAATAACCTCGGTGTATTGTGATGTTTTTATGCGGAATAGTGCCTATTTTAAAATGGAAAACTAATAGATTCCTAACAATCATATCAATACTATTACAGGCCGCGAGGCCTAAGCTGAGCTTTGCATTTGTGTGAGTATACAGTACTTACGTCGCGCGAGGGACGCATCGCGCCTCAGGCCGGTTGCCAAAAAACAGTTTAAACCAAGCAAAGGATGCACCGCGCCTCAGTCCGGTTATCACACCTACACTATCTAAATGTACACTCACACAAATGCAAAGCTCAGTTTACGCTTCGCGAGCTGTACTATACTTACATAATAATATAATTTCATTTATACATAGTATACCTAATTAGGATACATATTATATTGGTATTTTAGGTCTTGGAATAGCACATAGAGTACTTTTAACCAGGAGAAATGACCACGCGTGCGAAGCCGCGGGTACAGCTAGTAGATTAGATTAGATGTGCCTGCCTAAAGTTTTTGGTATTTTATCTATTCTACGTAGGTACGATTTTTGTGTATATATATAATGTTGGGTGGACACCGGATAGTGAATACAAAATGGAAGCCTTGAAAGATTTCAAACTGTTAGGGTCAATACCACTGTTATAGTTGGAAATATTTAGGCATCGTTGCAGGCGTCATTGATCACAACAAACAAACAAATAGGCAAACTGATGTTCTTGCGGATGGATAGGCAGTATTTTGGAAGTTCTGGAAATGTCGAGAACTCAAAACAAATAAAATAAAATAAAAGCCAAGTGCGAGTGGGACTCGCGCACCGAGGGATCCGTACAAAGTTGTAGGTATGAAAATGATTCATCCATCACGGAAATCGAGTCTCGAAGTTCTTATGTGAAAAGTTTTAATTTTGTGATTTTACTATAAATTTACGGTTTTCGGTTTTTTTCCTTTATTTGTGCTATAAAATATTGATTCTTGCAAAATTTCGTGATTCTAGGTCAACGGGAAGTGCTATATAGGTTTTGAAATCCTTGCGAGTGTCAAAATATGCGACATAATCGGCCGTATCTTTTGATTGCGTTGACTTGGAAGGTTATTTTACAGCTCCAAGTATCTTCAGACTTGAATATTTGATATTAATTTCAACTTGATACCTCCACGATTTGCTGTAAAAAAAAGGGTCTTGACAAACAGACGGACAGACAACAAAGTATAAAGGATAATCCTATAAAGGTTTATTTTCCTTTTTTTACGAAAAATATAAATATCCCGTTTTCAATGATAACTATAACAATACTGTAACTAATACAATACTGTAACTATAACAATACTCACATACTGATAACAGTACTAATACCACAGAATAAGTAATAGTACCAGTACTATTTCCCGAGAAATCATATTTCTCTTGATGTATTTACTTTATCGCGTAAGTAATTAACAACATACCATTATTTACCTATTTCAATTATCTTTCAGGGCTGCGGGGTTATCAGAATGAGTTCTTTGGGTCATAGAGGAGCATGGGGATAACTGAATGAAATACAAAAAAATACACGATATGATATGAAGCATAAATGAAGCATATATATTAAATACTAGCTGATACCCGCGGCTTCGCACGCGTGGTCATTTCTGTAGGTTAAAAGTACTCCTTGTGCTATTCCAGGACCTAAAATACCAATATACCAACATTTGATCAAAATTCCTTCAGCCGTCAATAATAATTTTATCGCTTGCTCGGCTTCCACTCATCGAATTGAGATATAAATTACTCCAGTTTTTAAGTGAAAACATAAGCTATCCAACAGTGAAAACCGCATCGCAATCGGTCCAGAAGTTTTTACGTGATGTGCGAATAAACATACAGACAGCCAAACAGACAAACAGACATACAGACAAACAGAAAGACACGAATTTTTAAAATGTTATATTCTTGTTCAGTAGCTTATTTTATGTACCCTAGACCATTTCTTTTTTAATTATCTTCTTTGTACAGACTTTTGCGTTCCTATTGCTTTAGTAGGTATAAGTATAGATAGATGATATACAGGTTGTCCCAAAAAATGTGGTGAATATCGGATATAGGGGTCCAAGGTCTCCCGGTATCACCCCCATGAATGTTCTGTTTTTTTATATTTTCGGAGTTATTCCTTAAATGTATCTACAAAACTCTAGATTTCATTACGAACTTAGTTTTGACTTTATTTTAACCAAACTAACATCAATAATGTTTTGTTTTTTGTGTTAGTAGTCCATTAGTGACCCTGTTATATCTATCTGTTATCTTTTTGCAACTAAACGGCTGAGCCGATCTTGATGAAACATGGAGATAGTTTGAACCCCAGGAAAGGATATAGGATACTTTTTATCGCGATAAATTGTAGTCTGCGCGGATAAAGTCGCGGGTAAAAGCACTAGTATTTATTCCGTAGCAAAAGCTAGTAATTAATTAATTGTCAACACTTTACGTTATTTGGTCAACATTACTAGATTGTGATGAAATAAAGAGACATTTGAAAAAAAATACCTAAGAATATATCGAAAATTGCAGAATATACATAGGGCTGATTCCGGTAGACTTGTGAGGTCCCGTCTCCCAATTTCGTTTGTACCATATCTGTACGATTCAGGAATGTGTGGGCGTCCCGTGATTCCCAACCTAAAAGCAGCTTCCCTGGATCGCACTGTCGGCGTTCCGTCGCCGAGCGTTTCTAAGGTTATGAACAGAACTCACCCATAAATCCTGTTCGTCGTGCTTGGAACTTGAGGGAACTACACTCAAATCACACTTTTTGCCAATATTGTTCTGAAAAGTGCATACCCGTTCCAGCCCGTTGACCGCCGGGAGTGATCACTCCCGGCTGCATCCACACGCTTCACCTGCGTATGTAATCGCGGCAATAATACGGGAATCTTCCAGTGTTTCACACATGCACCCATCGTGCGTCCACGCATTCGTATGCGGCCATTAAAATACATTTCAAATCACCATGAATACGCAGGATCCCATCTGCAGTATGCAAGATTAAATAATAATACTTGGCCAATTACACTAATTTTATCTAAAAACATATACATTCCTTATTTCAACAACAGCCACACAACAACAAGGTAACGGTCGGCCGGCCATTTGAAGAGAATACAATCACTACAATTCGGCCATTCACCTCCGTCCAAGTGATTGCCATAACCAAAAAACAAAAGAGCGCAGACGTTCCGTTTGGACCGACAGACCCAAGTAAGCTGGGTGAAACCAACGATTGGTTTCGAACAATATCTTTGGAAAAGCCAGTGTAAACATACTTAGTATAAATAGTTTTTGGTAAATATTGAATTAATGTAATTGTGACGAAGTCACTATACAACTACTACTATTGTATGTGTTGTTTTCACCAAACTTAACTTTTCTGCCAAATTCACTCTTTAGCTCTTATCTTACTTAAAACACTTTGATAACGTTGTATGTTAAAATTTAATGTTAAAAAAAAAGTTAAATTTTTATTTATTTGTTATTGCTACATTTACCAGTAAAATTTGTGATATTACAATACCATTGAGAAAACGACAACTTGAAAACATTAGTAATATTATTACTTTAGTATTGTTGAAATTAAAGTGATCTTAAAGGTCCAGGAAAATATTCAAAGACAACGAATGGATTGATAGATAAAGTTTATAACAACAAAATTCCCATAACACGCAACAATTCTGAAGATATAGAAAATAGTGTACAAGAAATCACTGGAATTAAAGCCATTGAAGGCATTATTAAGAGTATTGAAGAAGTTTTCAATGTTACAAACACAGAAATAGTAATAACATGATGCCCAAAAGAACATCCAAATAATTATGGAATTTGTGAAGCCAAACTGCAATAAATTCTGTAGTTAAACAAGGGCATTTTAGAAAAGTGTTAATATTCCCAGTTGTCCAGCTGGATTTGGAAGAGCAGATAATGGTACATGTGTAGCTATCGAAATATAAAGTAGTAGTGTAGTAGTTGAAGTGATTTTAATATTAAAAATTCTAACGTTGTACTCAAAGTAATGTTTTTATTCTAATTAAAACTATGATGAAATCTTAATTTGCTAACAGTTGCATAAAAATGAAAACTAAGTGAGTAAAAATGTATAGAGTTCGCAATTTTTTACTTTAACTTTATTTTGTGCTTTAACGCACTTACCTTTAACCACTACAAAAATAATTATTGTTTATTCAAAGTTATCACTATAAAATGACGCAAATATAGTTCTTAATAACCATTTTTTCCCCGACGATTTCTTGACCTCGATCGATGATAAGCATAACTTTATAAGTGACTACATAAAATAACTTACTGTAATACACGTAACAAATTGCCAGGGTCAAGCTGACAAAATGAAGACTGTAATATTTATTATAACTCTCCTAGCATCGGTTTTAAGTAATCCTATTGAACCGGACGAAGTAATTGTTCAAAATGATAATGAAAATATAGAAAAATCTGAATCAACAGTTACAGAAGCGGAAGTAAAAGTATTGGAAGTTACTGAAGAAAATGCCACTAATTCTACAACAAAACTGGATCTCATCACAATAGCAGATATTATTAAAGTGGCGAATGTATCTGTGAATATTGATGAAGCAAAGAAGAATTTAGTGAATTTTAATGTCTCGAAATGTTTTAATATAAGTGAAGTTAACTGTGTGCATAATGTGCAAACTACTGCTGTGTTCATCATTAATGAATGCCCTACAGGGTATGGAAGAGCTGATACCGGAGAATGTATACAAGTAGAACAGTAGAACAGGCTTCAATTACATTAGAAACAGGATATGATTATTTACCATTTATATTATTTACCATGGAAACTATTTTTAATGAGTTCCCAATATTTCGGCACTGTTGCAAGCGTCATGATCACGGATAACTGAAGTAACTGCGGGTGAATAAGTTTTTACGAGCAGACTAAATGATCTACACTCTTTCTCACTCGTTGATTACAAAATATCGAGAACTCAGTAAATATAGTATCCATGATAAATATCCCGTTTATACATCTAGTGTTTGTGGCCATTTAGTTTAAAAAACATTTTTTTTATCACTGTCTATGCAATTGTTTGACCACGATCTCACCTGATGGGAAGCGATGATGTGGTCGAAGGTGTAGCACGCTTGCCTAATAGATACCTATTCATTCTTGACTTGAACACACCAGGGTTATTTTTTGCCGGAAACACTGACGAGGGCAATAAATGAATAAATGAAGATGCATAACGCTTTGTTCTTGTGCGAGGTGGTATTTCAACCATCAAAGGGTGGCGCTTTGCCGATCGTCTAGATGTAAGGTAATGCAAAAAAAACGAGCTGGCTACATAGTAGTTTGTTATCGTGATACTTTATAACATTTTGCTTTATACTTATAATAAAGCAGTAAGTACCAAAAATTCTGTACAAAGAAGATAATAAAAAAACTATAGAGGACTAAACTATACGTTTGTTAAAAATCATGTTTGTCTATCTGTCTGTTTGTCTGTTCTCGCATCACGTAAAATGTCAGGACCAAATGTGATGTAGGTTTTCACTGTTGGATAGTTTATGTTTAGACTTAAACACTGGTGTACTTGGTATCTCAATCCGATAGTAGAAACCAAGCAACAAATAAAAAACTATTTGACGTCCGAACGAAATTTGATATAATAATTGTACTTTATAGGTAGTTTTGGTCCTAAAATAACATAATATTATATGATAGGATACTTCTTTCTCAGAAAAAAACTACGCGGGAAAAGCTAGTTAATAATATAGATATAGTAGACAGTAGAATTTGATAAGGTAGTTTTTTAGCACAATATAATGTTCTTTATATACAATTCAATTTTGTAAAACACAATTCTATTATGTTCATTTTCTAATAATGCAATGTTGACTCTACTTTACCCTTCATACTTAAATAGCCTTGTAATAGTTTAACTATAAACAAAATGCTGATAGTCTATTTAACCTAATGAATTCTAGATTTTCGCTCATTTGTTAATCAACTGAACAACTTGAAAATTCGAAAACAAATCATTAATTATTGAAAGAAAACCCGTTTAAAATGAAGGCAATATTTTTATTAATCTTAATCATTGTCACTGTTAACTGTGGTCTTCTAAACAAACTACTTGACAAGAAGGACGAACCAAAGGAAACTGAGAACGATAATTTACTAAAAAAGATACAAACTGCTCTGGAAGAAGATGGCAAAACCATTATAGATGCTTTAAAAGCACCTTTTAAGAATAATAAAAAAAATGAAACAGAACTAGACGTTGGAGACAAAACAAAAGCAGCAGAGCCGGAAACCGCTGATAAAAGCCCTGAAATGATATCTAAGGCAAGTGATACAAATTCCACTGAACCAATCGCCGCTGAAGCTTCGAGTCTCGGGAAAGCAAAAGATGCTGAAACAGCCACTCCTACGGCTGAAGCCACAACAGCAGTTGGCGCTGCCCCTCCAAAAGCAGAATGAAAACTAGTGATTTGTTAGACATTACCTTAAATTTAATTTAATGCGTTTAATAAAACAATTACCTACTGTCTTCATGATGTCAAAAAATGATTTAAATTAATATTACATACGTTACTTGTAACTGTTGTTTTTAAATGTTAATCAATTTTTTTATTCAAACCTAGTTTCACTAGCTTGTTTTAATTAACTTCAAGACGGGAGGGGAGTAAGATGTCAAAACGAGTCGTATTTCTTCCGTCGTATGTTTGAACCATTTTTCCCCTGAGATAGGCTGCTTTGATTGAAACATCGTGGTAACAGGATTCATGATGTAGTCTATACTTTGTTCCAAATACAGAGAAAAATAAATTATTATAAATAACAAAACACCAAACTGTGAATCAAACTATAAAGAGACAAACAAGCTCGTGACATGAAGAGTTAGCTCGCCAGGTTCTAGCTGATTCGAAGGAGAATTAAATGCATGATGCCTCCGACCCTCCGACTGTGGGTTATATTTCAAAATCTAAAATATTAAACTTGTTTGCTTCTTTTTAGTTCGATTCATAGGTTTTTTGATTCTTATAATAATTTATTTTTATTTTATACTTTTTAGTTATATACGAATTAGAGAGAATAGTTACGAACCAACTTTAAATCGTTATAGATCCTAAATGTTCGTGCATAACGTAAAAAATACCGACCGATACAGTTTTCACGGTTGGATAGGGAAAACAGTATCGTATGTATAGTATGTATAGGGCTTGACTTAAAAACTGGGGTACTTGGTATCTTATTCCGATGATTAGATGACAATGCAACCGATAAAACACTATGCGATGGCTGAACGATTTTTGAAGAAATGTAGTATATATATATATATATATATTATAGGTACTTTTGGTTCTGGAATAACACCTATGGACTACTTTTAAATGAAATGACCACGCGGGCAAAGCCGCGGGCATAGCTATTTATGTAATAAAATTGTATCCCTACACTCAAAACAAATATTTTATGATAAATTTATAAAATTAAATTGAATCATGGACTATGACCAATTGTAGGAACAATTAAATTATTGTAGAGATGACCTTCAAACAGGAACATAGAAATGTTTGCACCCTACTGCTTGGCGGTTGAATATCATTTTTAGGAGATCCACCGTTCCATCTTTAACCGACTAAACTGAGTACCAGATATGTGCTTAGTTGTAATATGTCACGACGATACTCCAGTCAACAAATAATCCAAAAACAAGGGTCAACTTCGAAATATGACATAATAAGAAAAAAGAAGAGAAAGATATAGTAGAGATCGCTGCATAGTGATAAGGCCGCTGTACTGTTTTAAGGTCAATGTTGATGTGCTAAAATTTAAGTTTTTTTTTGTTCAATAAAGAGTTATCTATCTATCTATCTATCTATCTATCTATCTATCTAAGCGGAACCTTTATTGTGACATTTTAAAAGTTGTCTGAAAAGTCTCATAAAATGTCGTGTCTGCGTCTTAAGTTATTAAAGCAAATTTCAATTTTTGCAAATGACTCGTTTCTATGGCTCCAATGAAGTTGACATTTAGGTATTACAAAATTGTGGAACATAAAAATTACCTTTATTCAAACAAGATTGTAATGTAGTTATTATTTAGACAACCTTCTTTGGGCAAAGTCGACCTTGCCGCGCTTCTTGAATAGGCGCCAGCAAAGTTGTATGGAATTTCATTAGTCGTGTTTTGCGGCCAGCAATTTCGGTTGAAAATCCATTATTGTCGTGTTTTTTCAAGTACTATTATTTATTCTGTGGTTTTGTTAACCACCGAACGCGAAACGAGAGGCGTCGTATTTCCCAAACGTATAGACCGATATTGATGTTTTTTTTCTGTTTGATAGCTGATGTGATCGAGATGATTCTTAGCTATTATTGTTGTTGTTGTTGTAGTTTTTGATGTTGTAGTTTTGTTGTTTTAGTTTTCATTGTTTTTTGTTGTTTTTGTTATTTATTTTTGTTGGTGTTATTGTTATGTTGTAGTATGTTTTTGTTGTTGTTGTTTTTATTCTTGTTCTTGTTGTTTTTGTCGTTCTTGTTGTTTTTGTTGTTTTTGTCGTGCTTGTTGTTTTTGTTGTTTTCCTTGCTGTTTTTGTTGTTGTTCCGGTTGTTATTATTGTTTTTGTAGCTGTTGTTCTTTTTTGTTGTTCTTGTTGTTGTTGTTGTTTTGTTTTTCTTGTTGTTTTTGACGTAGTTATATGTACCACAAACCCACCGTTGTTTACCGAAGTCCAATTGCGACATATTTAATCATACAAGTAGGTACTTCGTTAGATTGTGAAAGTACCATTTAAGCACTTTTTGTACTTATGTTGTTTTTCTATGAGTAATGCGCAGTAGAGGTACTCTACATGTTGTTTTGATTTAATTGCGCATAGCTGAATAAGCATTTATGTACTTAGATGTTTTTCTCGATAAATTATGAGAAATGTAACTACTTAGTTGTTATTGCAAATGAAGAATGAACTAGAAATCGCCTACGCATTTATAAAAATTATATAAGGAAGTTACTAAGTACAAATTGTCATTATTTTATCTTCGCTTGAATTGTACGGTCAAAAGTAAGACCAATAAAATTAACTTCAAATTTAATTTGTTGTTTATTTTATTAAAATCTCGGCTCCGTCCAATTTGTCTGGCGCAGCCGGTTGTATTTTTTTTAAAGTCGTGGAAATTTAATTTGTCCGGCGCTTACTTCAAAAATTGTGAAATATAATTTGTCTGGCGCAACCTACATATCTGGTGCAGCTGTCCTGAATAACTTCGTGTGTTCCTGACAAATCCACGTAAAAAAATACCCGAACCAAACAAATACGACTGTATTGGAAAAAGGAGTTGAGAAACAATTCAGCGAGTGGAATAATCACCGAGGCATGGGATCGAGCGGTTTTAAGTGAGTCGAAAATCATTCACTTTCCGTATTCTTGCCCTGCTATTCGACCCTTAGTGTTTTTGGACAAAAATTGCCAATACACTTGTTATTTTTGATTTATTGTATGCGAATTTATGATTTTTATGTGAACTTATTGATTTTATGTGTTTTTATTGATTTTTATGTGAATTTTTTGACGTTTTATGCGTTTTTATTGATTTTTATGTGAATTTTTTGACGTTTTATGCGTTTTTATTGATTTTTATGTGAATTTTTTTGACGTTTTATGCGTTTTTATTGATTTTTATGTGAATTTATGTGTCTTTATTAATTTTTATGTGAATGTATTGTCATTTTATGCGTTTTTATTTGAATCTTATGTGAATTTATTGATTCTTATGCGTCATAATTGATTTTTATGTGAATTTATTGACTTTTATGCGTCATAATTGAGTTTTATGTGAATTTATTGAGTTTTATGTGCTTTTATTGATTTTTGAAGTGTTTTTATTGAACTTTTATGTTCCTTTCTTTAATTATATTTTGAATTTTTGTGTTATACGTGTTATATTGTACAAACGCATACTCAATTTTAATATTTTGAATTGATTTTAAATAATAATTTAAAATGGAACCTATGAGGATTATAACGAATGAAATTGTGAAATTAATTCCTAAATTTGATGGGAATGAAAAATTATTAAATATATTTATTTCAAAATGTGAATATGTGCGTAGCTTAAGTGGAACCGAAATTACTGCAGCACAAGAGTTATATTTATTTCATGTTATTTCAAGTAGACTTATAGGCAGAGCAGCCTCATTATTAAGTGAACGTAGCGACATGGCTACAATTGAAAAATCTTTTTATTCAAGTTAATAATATCATTGAAAATGGAAACAGATTGTGAATTAGATGATATATTATCTGAAAATCTAATGAAACTTAGATTAAATCATATGAATCAAGAAGAACGAAATGCATTTTTTTTATTGATATAATCAAGATGAATTATTGAAATTAAAACTAAGCAAGATGCTATTTTGCTAATACTTCTTATTATAATTTTATACAATTTGAGTTTTTTTTTATTGATATTGAGAAAGTATTGAATAGAAGTAAAATAAATGATTTTAAAAATAAAGTTACTCGTGCTTATAGTTTGTTAACTCATAATTTTCAAATAATTCTTTCTAAGTTAGATGAGATTGATACAGCAATCGCATTAAGTAAAAATAAGATATTACATAGATCAATAATTGATACTAATGAATTATTTGAATTGTTAAAAAATATTGAGAGAACAGATAAGTTAATTTTCCCTGTTAATTATGAAAATTTAGTAAACATAGAGCAAAATATAGAGATAAAAGCTTATATTAAGGGTAGGCAAATTACATATGTACTGGCAATTCCAATTGTACGCAAAAACACTTACAAATATTACCAGTTATTCCCCTTACCTATCCTTGATACTTCTAATAATATTACATCCTTGATACTTCCTAAATATCCTTTTATCCTCGTGAAGGATTTGAACTCTATTACATTGCTCTCCAAGCCATGCGACGAGATTGATGAGAAATTATTTCTTTGTAAAGAAAGTTGTGCAGTCGTATTGGAACAAGATAAATGTATCACTGATTTAATGAAATTTACGTTGAATATTACGTCGTGTTCTCCAATTTTAATCGAAACTTCAGAGATAAAAGTTCAACAAATTGAAATGAACATATGGATAATTTTTGCAAGTTACCAAACGTACTTGACAAAAACCTGTGAAAATGAGATTACTCGAGAGAAAATCCTTGGTACTTATATTTTAACCTTGGACGATAATTGTAAAATACAAGTTGAAGATATTACTCTACGGAAGAAATTGTTCAGAGGAATGAACTTACATATTCCTAAACTACCATTGATAAATTTACCAAGTGTTCCAGTTACAAATAATTTCAAAAGGAAACCTGTTAACTTAGATGGAGTAAATATGGAAAATCTACAAATGCTGTCTTATATTTTGAAGAAAAGTGGAAACAGTGAATATAGTGAAATAAGTGAAATGGTCAATAAAGTGCATATAAAAAGTGTTAGTTTATGGACATTAATACTTTATATTATAATGATTTTTACTATTGTATACTTGATTATAAAATATAAAAATAAGATTTTGAAATTATGTAAAATTGAAAATAATCTGACTTCAGAAAATGAACTTCCAGATAATTTTCAATCTCAGGGTGGAGAAGTTATATGTACCACAAACCCACCGTTGTTTACCGAAGTCCAATTGCGACATATTTAATCATACAAGTATGTACTTCCTTAGATTGTGAAAGTACCATTTAAGCACTTTTTGTACTTATGTTGTTTTTCTATGAGTAATGCGCAGTAGAGGTACTCTACATGTTGTTTTGATTTAATTGCGCATAGCTGAATAAGCATTTATGTACTTAGATGTTTTTCTCGATAAATTATGAGAAATGTAACTACTTAGTTGTTATTGCAAATGAAGAATGAACTAGAAATCGCCTACGCATTTATAAAAATTATATAAGGAAGTTACTAAGTACAAATTGTCATTATTTTATCTTCGCTTGAATTGTACGGTCAAAAGTAAGACCAATAAAATTAACTTCAAATTTAATTTGTTGTTTATTTTATTAAAATCTCGGCTCCGTCCAATTTGTCTACGTTGTTGTTGGTGTTGTTTTGGTTTTTGTTGTTGTTGTTGTTGTTTTAGTGGGTTATATCTTTTTTCATCAGTTTGCTAGTTTTATTTAAATACCTCGCATTGTTTGAGTAAAGCACTATACAAGCCTTGGTCCGCAATGACTGCCCTGCTGGCCACGCTATGATGGCCTCGAGTTTTGCTTAGTTAAGTTCTCGGCCTTCAAGCTTGACCATCATTGCAGCCCTTGCTGTCCGCGCTATAAAGAAATTCCAGCTTGGCCATCAAGGGCTGCAATGCTGACCGCGCTGTGATGGCCTCGAACTTAACTTAGCTACGCTCTCGGCCATCTTCATCGCTGCCAGCAACGCAGTCATTACAGACCGCGGCAGTAATGTACTAATAACCTACAAGTTTCCAGCTGATTGTCTCACATTCCGAGATTAAACCCTAATATGACTGGAGTATTATATAAAAAATGTTTTTTTTTTTTAAGTATTTAAGACTTTATAATGTTGGTACTAAAAGCTAAAAAATAAAATAAAATCGTGTGGCTAGTCAAATTTCTATTAGTGAGAGTACGGCTACATCCTACGATTTTATTTTATATTTTAGCTTTTATTCCCTACAAATAATAGCGACAAAATAAAAAAAATTTAAAAAATACTAAAGTGTACTGTGTTCTACTTGTTAAGCCCTTTCATTTGATACCCATATTGAAGGTGATGAAAAATGAGTAACCCGCTATTTTGTGGTGGCGGCCATCTTGGATTTGGATTTTTAAGATGTACTGTATTCTACTAGCTAAGCCCTTTAATTTGATTCCTATTTTGAGCAGATTGGAAAAAAATAAGTAATCTGCCATTTTGTGGTAGCGGTCGTCTTGGATTTGGAATGTTCATGGTGTACTGTATTCTACTAGTTAAGCCCTTTTATTTGATATTCATATTGAGGGGATTGAAAAGTAAAAAAGAAATCCGCCATTTTGTGGTGGCGGCCATCTTGGATTTGGAATTTTCAAGTTGTACTGTATTCTACTAGTTAAGCCCTTTCATTTGATATCCATATTCAGGAATTTAAAAAAAAATATTTAATCCGCCATTTTGTGGCGACGGCCATCTTGGATTTATAATGATACTGAATATACATAACTGTATTGCCATCAGAACTAAAGATGTGTACCAAATTTCAGATCAATCGATCAACAGGAAGGGGATAAAATTTCAATTACTAGATTTAACCCAAACAAACAAATAATCAAATAAACAAAAATTAACAACAAAAAACAGGTCAAGCTAAATAAAACCGTTTAAAAAACCATCGTTGGATCACGTCGAACACTTCTGAAATGTTCTTAACTTTGGGAGGGGGCCAGCTAATATTTGCTCCTGTTTTTGCCCCACTTTCGATATCGTGACATTCGTGACTAAGTAGAATTACTTAAGGGATCTCGTTCCATTTCAGGATGGACTTTGTTATATTTCAAACCCCAGAAGCGAATTACGCACTGGTTTGATATTTTTCAACCCAAAAAACCGAGCAAATGGATTTACTAAAAACTATCACAATTTTTAAATAAAATATAGTCCACCTAGTCTACCTAGAAATTAAAAAAAGATTATTATTTATCCAAATAGACTGTTTATAATGTTTTAAAATATGAGACAAACAAAAACAAGCATGGCCAAGCAAAAAGTAAAATTAATTTACAAGTGCAAATTAAAAATTTATATAACCACCGATGACACCCCACCTCCAGTCCAACGTCAGTTTACAAACATAAAAATTTATATAACCACCGACGACACCCCACCTCCAGTCCAACGTCAGTTTACAAACATAAAAATTTATATAACCACCGACGACACCCCACCTCCAGTCCAACGTCAGTTTACAAACATAAAAATTTATATAACCACCGACGACACCCCACCTCCAGTCCAACGTCAGTTTACAAATATAAAAATTTATATAACCACCGACGACACCCCACCTCCAGTCCAACGTCAGTTTACAAACATAAAAACCGCATACAAAATCGGTCCATTCGTTTGGGAGCTACGATTCTGACTCCACCAACAACAAAAAAATCGGTCCATTCGTTTGGGAGCTACGATGCCACAGACAGACTCACACACACACACACACACACACACAGTGACATAGTGACACACCCTAAACTTATAATACCCGTCTCTTTGTTCGGGGGTTAAAAAATAGAAAAAACCCGATTGCAAACAACATTATTGAATGCGAGCTGACCTGATGGTAGTACACTATAGAATAATAAATTAACTTAAACTAAAATTGAAAATTTTGTAAGAAGCTTAAAAGACAATTACTACTTTTAGTTATAAGATTTATATATTTTTGAAATAGTCTTTTAGAGACCTCCATTTTGTTACCCGATAGGTTTTGGTAATTTTTTGTTCCGTTGGAAATACAATATGGCTGTAAGCCGTCATATTAGTTTTCTTTCCACACTTCATATATATTATAGCACTCTTATGATCAAGACGAATCCAATGATTCTTATTTATCAAAATCCATCAAGCCGTTTAGGCTGTAAAACGCGCCTAAGAAACATACATACAAACAAACAAACAAACATACAACCCAAACACACAACCCTCCTCAGTCGGGTAAAAAACCTGACTGTGTACAAAACTAAAAAGGGGTAAAAAAAATATTATAACGGTTGCTAACTAACTTTAAATCGTTATAGATCCTGAATGGTCATTCGTGATGAAAAGTGATAACAGAGACGTAAAGATGATTTTCAAATACCTATTCAATGATACCCCACATAGCACAGTTCATTAAGGTTTTTTTTCTTCTAAATTTGACGTCTGATTATCGCCAAATATTAAATTATGATTGAGTCATGTCTTTAGTAACACTCGCGAGATTAAGATAAATCGATTGACGTCAGAATCATCAAAATTGGTTCACGCGTTTGGTCTTTATAGTGTCACAAAGGAACAGACATATATATATATATATATATACTTACAGACATACATAGGCTGATAAACATAATATCCTCCTTTTCGTTGCGCAAACTAGTAAGAAAACGTATATATAAATGAATATATAAATAGTAAATGAACAAAATAATTGACGACAGGATGGTCTAGTGGCTAGAGACCCTAGGTACGAAATCGAACGGTCGCGGGTTCAAATCCTGCAAGGTACAATCATTTGTGTGATGAGCAGAAATGTTCTGGATGAGATGTTTCCGAGCCATGGTTGTAATATTCGTACGAGTATCTATGTATGTTTATCCGTTACCCATAGCACAGGGTATCTTAGTTTGGGGCTAGGTAATTGGTGTGGAATCGTCCCGAATATATTAATATTATTATTAATTAATGATGTATGAAAATCTAGGTACGAATAGATTTCGAGAAGTCAACCCACTGCCACTCTGTAGGTATTTCTGTCAAAGAAGTAAAAATTGCAGCGCCAGCATCGTACTGTGGCAAATGCAGTGCGCTCGTCAGACGGAGGCAGTTTCAGTCTCAAAGGGAAAAATCTCGCGTAATCTCTTTTGAAAATATAAGTGAAAACCTCAGGAGTGGATAAGGTGCGTTGAAACGGAGCGAGTAACTGAATCGGCATATCGAAGACTGTAATGCCAGAATGCATTACAGTCATGTAATGTTATTGTAATGTCTTATCCTGGTACCTATTAAAGGTATCTGAGTATAGTAATACAAAGTCAAAAGAATTTCAAAAGACTCAAAGTCGCTCAGCGTGCTATGAGATCGAACCCGGAACGATGTGATCCGACAGAGAACCAAAGTTGTCAACATAGCCCATAGGATTAGCAGGCTGAAGTGGCAGTGGGCTGGTCATATTTGCCGAAGGACCGATAACCTACCTAACCGATTGGGGTAGACGTGTTCTTGAGTGGAGACCGCGACTCGGCAAACGTAATGTAGGACGCCCTCCGGCTAAGTGGAGCGACGACATATGTAAGATGGCTGGCGGTGGTTGGAAAAGCCGGAAGATCGGGCTCAATAGCGTGCTTTGAGAGAGACCTATGTCCAGCAGTGGACTTATACGGGCTGATAATGATGATGATAAAGTTTAATATAGTTAAGGCGAAATGAGCTCCAAATTTGACGATTCGTCCTCACTAAAATTTAAAACTAGACTTTTAAAAACGGTTAATTGACTTTATTTTTACTTTATCCGGATGTGGTCACCGAAACACGATTAAATAAATTTGTCTCAACACAAAAAAAAAACGTAAAGTTTCTTAAAAAACACCCGTTTTGACGTTCTCGCCGATAGAATGAATCAGCTTCATTCAGTTTCCATCGAAGATACTATTACAATAAAAAAAGTGTGTAATCCCAACAAACATTCAAATCACAGATATTATATCTGTGATTCAAAGATTTCTGTGGAATCCGTTTTTTGAAAAATCGTAAGATTGTTTAAAAAAGTAAAATAACATTGACAATGGTAGCGATTTGGACATCCCCTAAACTAAACTTAAATTTCTTCAAATGTATTTTAAACCATGTTGGCTTCGTAACAAGGTTTTTTTTTCCCCTGGCATCTATGTCTCACTCTCTAATCTATCACTAAAGCCAGTCAGCGTGAAATCAACTTTGTATCCACGCGGCGAGAGTCCCGATTTATCCAAACGCTGTTAGACAGCGTGTTAAAAACCTAATACGTTATTTTATAAGCGGTGCAGCTTAAATTGACGTAAGTTTAGAATAGATGCCAGGGACAAAAAGGCCTTGTTACAAAGTAGACAAGGTTTATATTACATTTGAAGAAATTTAGTCTAGTTTAAGAAGCAAAATGACTGAATTGGTGCCAATATTAACTAAAATCGGCTCCTGAGATGCATCACCTCTCCTACTTTACCTGTACCTTGACGAGCAGGACAAAAATTTTGAAGCCCATAGCGCACCCCATTCCCATTAAAAGAAACATCTCATACTGAAATTCGTCCATCCGTTTGAGAGCTTCGATGCCACAGACAAACAAAGAAAGGACCTAAAAAACTAATCTTACATCACCTCTTTTTGCTTATGTACCAGACATGATCTCAAAGGACAGTCAGCTCGATCATCACTGAACGACTGGCACCACTAAACGCTCCACAGCCATAAAACTCCTTTATGAAACGTTTGATTTTGTCCTGAATTCTGTATATATCGTAAAATGCACTCATAAATTGTGTGCAGTGCGCGCACGTGGACTTAATGGATTGGAGGTGTGATGGACTCAGGATTGTATAGTGGGAAACATTTTTGAAATATTTATTTTATCACGAGGCGGTACTAGGGTTTGTTCCACTAGCCCAGGGGCCAAACCTCAGTGGACAACATAAAAGTACAGGAACAATTAGGAGCACTTAGAAATGTTCATAAACAACGGCTTCTTCTTCATAGACTTGTTGTAGTAGAAGATGACCATGTACAGATATAGCTGGCCTATCAGCAACGCTTGCAGGACTCTGCTAGTCGAGCTGGTCCTTCCTTACTGAACACGAACACGCCCCAAGCTAGAAGTTAGCATTTTGGTGGGCATTCTATCGGCCTCTATTTTAGGTAGGTGGAATTTACGCAGTAACTAAAACTGCGAGATATAGGTAGATAAAATAATATTTTTTTTACCACTTTTTATCAGATATTTTGTAAAAACCTCGACATGAGCCAAAACAATATGGGAATGACAGGTTATTTGAATTTAGAATTAATAATGACAAACTATCAAATGGGTATGATTATGAAAGAATTAAGAATTTATGAAAGAGGTTTCACATCGTCACAATTTTAACTAATTTTTTGTTATTATTGGCAGAAACTTCCAGCGATACGGACTGAAAATCGCCCTATAAATACGAACGCAAAGCTAGGAGTAGCCCTTGTATTCTAGGCGACGGCCTAAGCCGAGGTTTGTACCCTCTTATGTTATATATTCTAATTGAGACTTTTCTAGTATGTATATATATTATCTATATCTAATCTATATATATATATAGATTAGATATATATAATGTATATATATATATATATATATATATAATATATATCTATCTTATAGATATAATAAAACTATAAGCAAAGTAAAATCTGTACATGGAAGAGAATTTAGAACAAACAACATGAACATATGTTTTGAATATTTTTATTTGTATATGAAAGTAGGAGAATCCAAAAATATAGTTTAGAATTTTTGTCTGTCTGTCTGTATGTGACTTCATCGCGCAAAAACCACTGGATGGATTTTGATGATGTTTGCTGAAATGTATTTCTTGGAGTTCTGCGGAGGTTTTTATCTTTGTTTTATCAAAATCGGTTATCCAAAAAGGAGTTACATAAATTTTTAAATGTACTTGCGCCACAGAATAAAGAATATGGAGTTACTTCTTAAGGTTGTTCGATTTTAAGATCTCTTAATTCCTCTTGTAGGTCTGTCTCATCTGTCTCAATATGCCGTAAAATATCTTCGCTTGATAAAATCTCCTCGACATCAGACTCGGCAAACACACACACACCAATCAATCCATACAATCTTTTGATTTGATTTTATTCGGAGTATTTTTACCCAAACTCTGATGATGAAGGCCTTCATCATCGTTGTAACCAATAAGCATATCTTTTTTGGCTTTCTTGTCATTCACTTCATGCGTGACGGCAGCAAACCAATACTAGTGGCTCTCCGAGCTGTAGACCTCGCGAACACAAACTTTTTTTGCAAACATTCTAGCAATGCACAGTAGCGCCATCTAGTTACCTTATTGTACAACTAATATTAATAACCAAGGTGCTCCATCAATCCCTACCTAGTAGGTAAAGGGCTGATTCCACTGGTAGAAACCTAAAAAGGAGCAATTTACTGCATTTTGATGAGCTAATCTGCTCATCACGCTGAAGATCCTCATAAGATCTTCATCAATTTCTTCCTTTCAAATAAAAATTGGATCTAATAAGGGTAAAAATTTGCTTAACCTGCATACCAAGTTTCTTCTAGATCGGTTGAGAAATGCGACCTGTAGAGAACATCCAGACAGACATCCGCACATACGAAAGATTGTTTGCCCAAGCTGAAACGGAGATGCTTCGCTCGCGGTGCGCGCTTGCTCGGTCAATTAAATATATATCCAAAGAAATAGAATCCACACCAATATATAAAAGTGAAAACGTAGAATTGTCAAGCATCTATTCTGAAAGGCTGTATACTTTTTGTAATCCAATGGATCGATTGAACATCATAATATACAAATAAAGTATTCATAAACGATGGTGGGTAAGTATGTATTATCTTTACCTTGATGTGGTGACACATCATATAAAATTCTCATCATCAAAATCATCAACTCGTATTCATCCACTGCTGGACGTAGGCTCTCCTTGTCAATGCCACTGAGCCCGATCTTCAACTCTTCTCGCCAATCGCAACTGGTCACTCCATCTGGCCAACGGTCTCACTACGTTCGCCTAATCGTGGTCTTCACAATAAAACTCGCTTACCCCAAGATTGTCGGTTCTTCCAGTAATTACTTTTATTCGAGTTAAGTCGCGGGCGAAAGCTAGTACTTGATAAAAAACCGTCGGGTGGTATTTATTTTTACTTGGGTGCATATAGAATATAGATAGACCATTTAGTTTAGAACAAATAAAACGTGACAATTTGCTAGAACGAAATTAGATTAGAATTTTACCACAACAATAGATTCAAATTAGCTTGTGGAAACTTTTTTTATGAATTTATTACGAAGAAATAAAGTTATTTCGATTTTCATAATCGATTATTATTGTTTTATAGTCTGTGAAAAATATGTCGCAATGAAAATTTAACATCCCTTTCCGTCACACCAATAAAGTACGACACTGTTTTGGGTACATTTTGACTGTAAAAAAATATGAAACTTCATGCGCGTGATCTCGATGGCAGGTGCGATCAAGCTATAAAAATCAAAGTATAGTCGCAGTACATACGAGTATACGACAAAATTTTAAATTTGGCGTGCGCCTTCTGCGTCACACTTGTGGCGGAGAACTCCGCGCCCGTCCCCCCGTCCGGTGACGCTATAGAGGTCAGCTATAGTATGGACCAACAAGAATCCTTCTTTTCTTCATTTCCTCTTTGGCGTTCGGTGTGAGAACATCTCGGCACAGTGTATATAATTATAGTCGCCATTATTCTTGAAGTGATTTTGTAATTTCGTGTCCAAGTTTTAGTTGATTTTGTGAAAAGTGAAAATAAAATTAGGCTACCCTCGATTAATCTTCTAACCACTTCGATTAATTAGATTATATTTTAAGGAGAAAAACAGGCAGTAGGCGGAGCCTAGAGGCGGGGCCTAGCATCAGTTGATGACTTGTTTGCGCAAGACTTGCTCAAACTAGTTCCGGCCGGGCAGCCCTTTCCTCGGCGAGGCAGCGAGAGCAGCGCGCCACTTTTCTGCCAGCAGTCGAAGCAGCCGGACGTTCCTGAATATTTCTTGAGTTCCCCCCATTTGATTTTGTAACAGTGTTTAGTTTACTTTATTTAGTTTAATAATACCTTTGTGTGTGTGATCGTGTATATTTTTTTAATAAACCCACTTCTGGTCTCTAATAATATTTTATTTTGATATAAATTTCGTATTCCATCGTGAATGGGAAGTCCTATACTTTTAGAGGTGGGACGAACTCAGGACTAAAGAGGGGGAACTAGTTTGTTAGCTAATCATATCATTTATTTTAATGTTTTTTAATTCTGTGTGTTTAATGTGTTTTGCCATGCGACTACATCAACTTTGTTACGATGATTGAGAGCTAAATTTAATTAGGTAGGTATATGCATTGCTATCTAGATGCAAATGCAATGCATCATGCCCCGCAAATATATATTTCGTATGTTTTATAAACATTAGAAACGGGATATTTACCATGGATACTACTTTTATTGAATTTGTATCCCGTTTTTAATGTTCATATTTCCAGTGTTTGTAACGATGTAGTTTTAAAACATATATTTCGTATGTTTTTTTGCTATCTGGCAATGGTATTAATATTGAGATGCTTATTTTTCATCAGTTTCGCTTTCATCCCACTTTAAAACCGAACCAAGTATGAATTGGAATCATGAAGTTCTAATATAAGAAAAGTGCTATTGGAGTCATTCTTAGTAGAGACAATTTAAAAGTTGGCGTTTTACTTACTTACTAGCCTACTTAAGACTAGATTGTAATAATATAAGGGTACAGGTAAGGTTAAAGATACATCCTTAAGATACACTAGGAAAAAAACTAACTTCAAGTTGAAATTCAAAAAACAGTCCCATTAAAGTTTGCTTGTCACCCCTACCGAAGAATAAATAGCAGTTACCCCACCTAGAATAACCTGAATCCAGCCCTGCGCTCAAATCACACGATTGTGTGAATATGATTATTGCACGTTAACGCTCATTCATGCTTTGAGAAGGAATATTTGCAATAAGTACAATATTCAAGCTGTAGAACACTTGGAAGCTAAAATTGGAAACTGTCAAATCTCGACAGTTTTCCAGAACTGAGAAAACACCTGCTTCTGTGCCAGAATTTTCACCTTTGACGAATATATGTACTACTTAACATATTCAAGACAAAATTGAGTTTGTTTATTTGTTACTATTTCGTGTCTAAACTGCAGAAGCTGCGCCCCGCGCCTTTGATCGTGTAGATATTTATCCGCGATAAAAAGTATTAGAAGTGTTATTCCAGGACCTTAAATACATATCAGAATCAGTTTAGCTGCAAATCATTTTTATCTATTGCTAGGCTTCTAATCGTCGTATACGGTGGGGTATTGCTTGAACTACATGTCAAAATAAATATCTAAAAATCTAGGTATATTATCTTTACTACCTATCTAGAATTTAATAGATAACGAGTTATAGCCGCCCAAGTTAGTGCGTAGTTCTATCCGCGTAAACTCTGAACAAATTCCATAGTGAGAGACAGAATTCAACCGTAAAAACAACTTTGTTCGCGCATTACCATATTCTGTGGCATTACGTAAAAACAGGCACCTACTGGACCCATTTCAATGCCGTTTTCATCACTGGCCTTTGTTATATCTATAAAACATAGGCCAACTGTCTGTTTGTTATTGTTATATTAAACTGAAAATGTATAAGTTTTTTTCAATTGACTATCTTCAATTTACGGTATTTTTGTTGCTAACCTACTATATGCTATAATAAAAGTAGGTGTATAGAATTAATGACTACAGAATACCAGAAAGGATTTTCATTTATTAATATTTTATTTTATTTATTTGGGATGCAAAACAGTAATACAGCAATTACTTGACTAAAAAAACATATGACATGATTATTGTCTGTATTACCCACAGCAATATAAACCAGTTACTAAAAACTAAGAGAAAAAGGAGTCTGTGAGCTATACAAAATTAATAATTTAAATGTGCAAATAAGCAAGCAGTAAAAATAATGAAGTGAACTCTAAAAATAAAAGTTAGATTAAAACTATAATAAAAACTAAGCATAACATCATGTCTTATTGAGGGTATCAAACACAACTCTTCTTTCTTTCAACTTAGCAGTCGTGTTGAGAGTAATTTTATTGTATGTGCACAACAGTTCTTGGACACATATAACACAATTGGTTCGTAATATCTTAACAATCATATTTACTGTGAATGCAAAAAAGTATGATTTTTAGTGTAGGTATATGACCCTTCTTTACAGTCGTGTAAAATTCGTTATATGCGTTTTCTGACCCACTTTCGTTAGAGATTTCGAAAAGTCTGGAACTCCTTTATATCCTCCTCATCCTCCTTATTATATTTTATTTAAATGCTTTTATTTAACTTCACTTGTATGAATGTATGTGTATATGTATGTAATTATGTACCTACATATGTATGTATTTCTGGAATTTTGCAATCAATATTTCAACCACTACCACTGAAGCTATCGGGCTGAAATTTGGCACACACGTTGACAGTGCACGATTACTAAGACCGAAAGGCACCCACGCAGCTTCTACAGGTTTTACCTTACATTTCCGTGAAATTTGCGTTATGGGAGAAAACGTTTGTACCACATTAAACCATAACCAAATCCAATAATTCTCTTTTTATTAATCACAGAATAAACTACTTTTGTAGATTTAGTTTTTTCTTAATTTATTATTATTTTTCATTTAAACAGTATACAAACTTGAGAGAAAATATCGGTATTAAATAACTAATTAATTCAAATTGTTTACAAATTATGATAAAAATAAAAAGCTATAAACATAGTTTATTCTGTGATTAATAAAAAGAGACCAGAATTATTGGATTTGGTTATGGTTTAGTATGGTATAGTAGGAACCAATCTTTATGGCGGCTGTGAACCGCGCTGCGAGTGTGACTTCGCGCCGGTACAGTAAGGTTCGCAATTATTAGAGTTTATTTTTTACTTCCTACTTGTAGAACATGCTAATAATAAGAAACACTTTATTACACCAGAATTATGGGACAAATATACAAGAATTTAATTTAAAAATAGGCAAAACGGGTGATCTTATCGCTAAAAGCGATCTCTTCCAGGCAACCTTTGGATGGACAGAAATTACGAATTAAAAAAGAACGGTGGTGCAAACAATACAATAAATAATGCAAAATAAAAATGAATATACCTACATACATATTTAATAAACTACATAAACCATACTTACTTACATGTCACATGCAAATAATGTTATGATTGAAAAGATATATGTGTATATATTTGTATGTACTTAAACACACAAATAATAACAAATAACATACAAATAATGAAATGATAAAAATAGTTATACCTATAGCTATGTTTCTAGTAGCTAAATTAGTGTCGACACTTAACGCTTTAACCTATTCATTATTTTTTAACTAATCATGAAATTATGTTAACAATTTAACATACATAAAAATTTTCTAATGGAAAATCTCGTCCGTGACCCAATTTTTTCCCTTTAGTCAATTATTATATATATTTACGCTAAGCAGGCGTTAACTGCTATATAAACATAAAAATATAAAATTTAACATACGTCAACACAATAATATTAATATCGGAATATATGCTGATATCGTGTTGGTGAATTGTATTGGTTGGTAACAAACAACTTTAAAATAACTAACTAGACTGTACTTGAACAGAATCGCATGCGTGTGTGCATACGGATATAGCGTGCACACAAGCACAAATGCGGCGGGCGCGCGCGGGATGCGGTGGGCTAGCGGGAGGGTGTGCCCCGACCTCTCACCTCTCCAAAGCCCGCTTACACCTAAAATTTGCTATTGCGCAGCGCCTTGCGTCTAACTTCTCAGCCGCCATAAAGATTGGTTCCTACTCTAGAAACGTTTTCTCTCAAAACGCAAATGTATGGCAAAACCTGTAGAAGCCGCGTGTTTGCCCTATCCTCTTAAATGCCGCCATTTTAAATTCAATATGGCGGACGTCACAAAATGGCGATTTATCATTTCCTTAGTAACCCCTATGATATGGATCAAATGAAAGGGCTTAATGAGCGAAACACAAGAATAAACTCGTGACATTACATGGCTTATGTACAAAAGGTTTTTAGTTTTTACTTATACTTATTTGCTTTTATTGTATACTAGCTGATAACGCGGCTTTGCCCGCGTTTGCAGGATATAAGCATCCTATGTGATATTCCACAACCAAAAGTACCAATATACCAAAATTTCATAAAACTTCATTTTATGAAATTTTGGTACATTAGGTTTTTATCGATTGCTCGGCTTCTGCTCATCGGAATGAGATATCAAGTACACCAGCTAAGCTATCCAACAGTGAAAACCGCGTCGCTGTTGGTCTAGTATTTTTCGTGATGCGCGGCGAACAGACAAACAGACACCATCTTTTAAAATGTTACATTCTTGTTCAGTAACTTATTTCAAGTCCCCTAGACCAATTAATTTATGATTATCTTCATTGTACAGACTTTTGGTAAATACTGCTGTATTATAAGTACCTATGGATACTTTATTATATTTATTTGTCGCTGTAACAACGATCGCATTATATTTCAGTAGATAAAGACTATGTAGTTACTGTGGTTCAGCCGTGACATAAGATGAGTGAGAGCAATAAAAGAAAGATACATTACCGATGTTTTAGTATATCAACTCCACTTGACCCAGTTCATCGGCACAACTTTTCGAACTGTACTCGAAGAAGTGCGAGTAACCGCCAAATCATAGTCAAGCAATTTTTAATTTTATGCGCAACCAGCAGAAAGATCTCAACTGGATTGAGCTCAGGTCGGTTAACGGACAATGCAGATAAAATAATGAATAACTAGCCAAGTCAAGTTTTGTTCAAATAATTTAAAAATAATAAATATCTAAATATTTTTTTCCATGTGTAGTAAGGTACCACATTGAAATATAATTTTAAATACTATTTTAACGTTTGTAGCCTCCGGAATTACTTACTTAGTATGTGTAAATTTTAAGGCCCTATCTTATTTCGTTTAGGTTCTGTAAGCCACACGGACAGACATACAGATTACAGACAGCGTTTCCAGATCATATTTTAGGGTAAGGAACCCTAATGCTTCAAAACAATGCTGTGCGGTGTGCGATACGATGTGTTTATAGACAGACTGAGCAAGGCTCGCTCTAAAAATGACACAATTTTGCAGTTAGTACACCCACGCGTTCGCACGCGGCAGCGAAACTAAATTATGAATTGATACTACTACCACAGAATAAATAATAGTACTTGGGTACTAATATTTATATATGTCCCGAATATACAAGACACAAAATTCGGACACAAGATTAGGAGATTAAAACACTTCATTTTATCGATGAAAAAATTAAAGAGGGTGCACACTCACCCCCTTTTAAAGACAGCTATTCTAATTTTACAAGTGTAAAAATTATAATTATTTTTGTCTCGAAAACCATTACTTCCATAGATATTAATTATTAAATAAAAACAAATATTTGTTATACTTGGAAAAGTAAAATGGCCGCCATTAATAGGGTACGCTTTGTTCTTATGCGAGGTATTTCAACCGTTAAAGGGTGGCGCTTTGCCGATCATCTTGTCGTACGGCGATGAAAAGGTGATGGGGAATCAGCTTGTGCAGTTCTTGTGCACACAATCCATGTGTGATTGTAGAATCACAGTTTTATTTTGTAGTGCTGGCCTCTGGTGTCAGAATTTGTCAGACCGCCCGAGGGCCTCTGACATGGCATAGCGACTGCTATTAATCAATAACAGCCGGGACCGACAGCTTAACGTGCATTCTGAAGCACAGAGCGTTGGGAAACTGCAAATAACTTAGAAAAGTCATGGTGTGGAACAAACCCGTTATTGTTGGATTCTAAGTTGCACTATTGGACCGTTAGGCTACCACCGCTCTACACAGAATAAATAATAGTACTACTCTACTACTACCACAGAATAAATATTGATACTACGCTACTACTTTACTTGTTGACATAATTTCGCTTCACTACCGCATGCTAATATGCCAACGGTTTTAGAGGAACGTATCTACGTTTTTGATTTATCAGAGTTAATAACTTTTTAACGAGCGAGCGCGCAATCTCATAATCATATGAATTTTGCAATGAGTGTGCTCGCTGATGCTTATTAATGTTCAAATGTAATGTATCAGCACGATTGGGACCACAACACAAATGAAGGCGCTTCCATTATACTCGTACCATTCGTTATTCCTCTGCGTATCATGCCGAAAAAACAACTTCTGGTATTAGACATTGTCAGGTCGCCCAAAGAGCCTATGACTTGGCTTAACTACTGCTATCAATTTTTGACGTTCTCTCCGGAGCATGGACCGATGGCAAATCCGAATACATAGTATTAAAAGTATAAACATATTTTTATACGCATTTCTACACTAATATTATACAGAGAAAAGATTTGTTTTGTAATGGAAATACACAAAAAATACTTGACCGTTTTTTTTTTCACTTATGGTAAGCTACATTATAGATAAGCTATCCAACAGTGAAAGTCACATCGCAGTTGGTCCAGTTGTATTCAAAACTTAGTACCACACTTTTAAAATTACAAGGTTTTTAAAAATTAAATTGCTTGGATCCTACTTATCGGGTAGAGATACCAAGTACACCAGTTTTTAAATCAAAACCTAAGCTATCCAATAGTGGAAATCGCATCGCAATCGGTTCAGTAATTTTAACGTAATGCGCGAACAGAAAGACATTCAAACTGTGATACTAAGTTTTTAAGGTTAGTGTTAAGTCACAATAGTCGTTTTTTGTTCAATCAACTGTGAACAAATAAAGATAAACCCTTAACTACCCGTGCGAAGCCGGGGCGAGTCGCTAATGTTTGATAAAATAAGTGGTTTATTTTTACGGCAACATAGGATATTGTCGAAGCATCACGCATCTCCGGCGTTTCTTCATCTAATAAAAACTTGGCGGCAGATTGACGCGATTTCGAAGGATGTTCAAATAATAGTTGTTTCGACAATACGACGATTACAGAGTAAAATATTTATCTACTGTGACGATCTCTCGCTAGAGAATTCCAGTCGATATAAATCCACATTTTATGCGTTTATGCGCTCATAACTCCGAATACTTGTACATAGAATTATCATTATGAGCGTGATATTTATTATGTAATTTATTTTTCTAATCTCCAACCTCTTATGAGTTTTTGCTCTCCTGGTAGTTTGAGACTTTTTAAGCGACTTCACAAAAGGAGACGGTTATATGTTCGATCGTATGTATGTTATTTTGTTATATATATTATCGAGTTAAGATGTTATAAAACATATTAACTTGTTTGTTTGTTTGGGGCGCTTGATAACGGCAAGACGGATTTTGATGAAATTTGGAATGGAGATAGCTTATACCCTGGAATAAAACATAGAATACTTGTTATTCCGGAAAATGGTAAGTTTCCACGGGAAAACTGGAAAATGTTGTTTACTCGCTGTAAAGAACGGTTGCCTTGGAAACGAAATAATAACAAGTCTGTCAAAAAACATCGAGAGCGTTGGTGCTATACTTTTGCATTGGTTTTTAATACCCTAGAAGAACACAGGATGCTTTTTTCGCGATAAACTGTAGTCCGCGCGGACGAAATCAAAAAATCTAGTAGTACGAAAAAACTACTTCAAATGGATTAACTAAAAACAAAAAAATAATTACTGATCCAATTTTAATGCAATTTATATGAGACCAACCTGGAGGAATATTCTTAGAAGAATAGAATGTTGATAATAACTCCATAATTGACGGAAAAATCAGTGAAAATCAAAAAAAAAACAGCAATCGAACATAGAACCTCTTTCTTTTGTAAAGTAGAATAAATTATGAAATGAAATGTCATCCTTTTGATAGTGGTGTGACCACAGAATAAGTAATAGTACAAGTGTAACCACGAGGAACAAGGGGATAAAATAACCTCGTGGTCACATTAGTGTTTACAAATCGGTGTGACTAGAGGATGAGGTGACGAAACCAGTAGTCAGATTGTAATAGCTGTTTATAAAAGCTGCTATTAGAATAGCTGTTTTCTTAATGTGCCGTCATTTTTAGTAACAAGACAAATTCAAAAACTAAAACCCGACTAGAGTCGGGTAAAAATGACACTCTTGCGATGAAGACGAATCGATTGATAACCTCGCTTGTCAAAATCGGATCAATATTTTAGTTTGAACACATAACCCTTCCTTAGCATAGCCGTCGTCATGTAAAAATAAATAGTTTCTGACACTCTATAAATGAAAACGAATCTTTTGATACCTCGCTTGTCAAAATCGGACTAAGTTTGTAGTTTGAATTGAACCAATAACCGTTCTTTGCTTCGCCGTAGTCGGATAAAATAAAATTTACTAGCTGCTCCCCACGGTTTTACCCGCGTGATGATCCATCATCATGGTGATGATGATGGGATAATTAAAGTATCCTATGTGTTATTTTAGGGTATAAGCTATCTCCATTCCGAATTTCATCAAAATCCGTTCAGCCGTTTGTACGTGAGGAAGTAAAAATATACATACAGACACACGTACACACAAACTTTCGCCTTTATAGTATTAGTATGATGCGTCACAAAAATCAAAATGCATTGTGATCGGCAACATGTCGTGAAACTGATCCATACATCCTCCACATATACTGCATACAAATAAATAAAATTGTAGTGTCTGTTTGTAATTAAAAAAAAACAGCTTTTCCCTAAATGCTTATGAAAGTATATACGGTACTTGCAATAAAAATGGCATTTTGTTAATTTTTGTCTGTCTGTTTGTTCCCGCTAATCTCCAAAATGGCTGGACCGATTTTGACGGGAATTTCACTGGCAGATAGCTGATGTTATAAGGAGTAACATAAGCTTTTAATTTTCAAAAAGAATCAGGGCTCCGCGTAAAAAAACCTTGAATTTTGACCACGCAGGCAAAGCCGCGGGCACAGCTAGTTCGTAATAATATTCTTATTATTAGCTCGGTATCCGCAGTGTACCGAAGATTATCGAGCGGCAGCCGATTAGTTACGGAATAAGCCGACACCAGCTTCCGAGCGAGCTAGCTGCTACTGCACCAAAGCAGCTATTTAAAAAATGGCTCGCACCATCATGTTGAAAATAGCTGCTTTGGTGTAGTATTAGGTTTTGACATATTATACTAAAAACCAGCTACCAGTATCAATAGCAGTTTTCAATAACCGGCTACATTACGCAACGCAACGCCCATCGCTACTGTGATATACACCCGATATTTCGACTCCGTTGCCTATCTCGTTCCTAATGATAATTCTAAAATAATCATGGTAATTTAAAATCTTGTACTAAGGCCATGGATCTCATGTCCAAGGGCGTGGGACACATACATTAGGTGCAACGCACATAATACGCCTTAGTCACAATAGGAGTACCGTTTGTGCAGCACCTGTGTCAATTATTGTTATCTCATTCGCGCTACAGTCTGCAAATGTATCTATCATTGTTGTTGATGCACATAAAGCACACAGGGAAAATTTTGCTGTGTGTGTGTGTGTGTGTGTGTGTGTGTGTGCGCGCGCGCGCGCGCGCGTGTGTGTGTGTGCGTGTGCGTGTGTGTCTGCCTGTAGCTAGTTCTCCAGTACAGTTTTTGTTTACGTGATATTAAAGCCGGATCACCTTTACCCTGGACACTTTATTACTTCTAAATACTTATCTTTATTATTTTTTATTGTTTTGCTAAACTGGAGGTTGCAATTAGGAAGAAGTTTGGTAAAATAAGACATAATAAAACATGAAAGTAACGACTTTCTCAGAGCGAACACTGCACGCAAATAAACAAACCTAGGAAGAGTAAGTACCTACTACTACTAAAATCTATACTTATAATAAATCAATAGTAACGAAAAAGTATGTACATCGAAGTTAATTGAGAAAAAAATTGTCTAGGGTACTTAAAATTAGGTACTGAACAAGAATAGACATTTTAAATTTCATGTGTGTATGTTTGTTTGTTTGTTTGTTTGTTAGTTTGTATGTATGTTTGTTCGCGCATCACGTAAAAAATACTGGACCGATTGCGATGCTGTTGTTGTTGGATAGCTTAGGGTTTGACTTAAAAACTGGTATACTTGGTATCTCAATCCGATCAGTAGAAGCCGAGCAATCGATCAAATAATTTTGACAGCTGAAGTAAATTTTGATCAAATATTGGTATTTTAGGTCCTGGTATAGAACATAGAGTACTTTTAACCTACAGACATGACCACGCGTGCGAAGCCGCGGGCATCAGCGAGATATAAAATAAATTACTAAATTAAATAAGATTTCGATAATTAAGTTAGATAATTTGGTAAATGTTGCGTACTTAAGGACCTTAGTAATATAACCTTGTCGACGATGAAAACCGCTGCGTTTACCTTTGAGTACAGTAAAGCGAGTCGGCGTAGCTTGCGCAATAAATCCAGCGAACTGCTCGTCTAATCGCTTCCTTATTCACCGTGAGGATATTTATTAGTTCCATTAGGAATTATCCTAATGCCGCCGCGCCGCGATACATGGCGACGGAAATCGCAGCACTAGCAAATGCCAGAAATGTCGCTATGTTTGTAGATCTCAAGGATTACACGGCACAGACCAAAATCGTTTCGGATGTTAGTGAAATGCTCGAAGAAAACAATTTTGGGGTAGAGACACTGGGGCTGTGGGGACCAGGAGCTCATCAGATATACAAAGATCTATTGGGGCATCTGGTCGAAGCAACACGTGACCAAAATGCTGGGCCTTTACTTGTCCCAAAGACTAAGCATTGCCATACAACGTGGCAATGCTGCCAGCATTTTGGGAACGTTGCCCACTGGCAGCGGATTAATAGATTAGTTTTAGTATTACTTTGTTTTAGATTAGTATAGTAATTGTTTTTTTAAAGTTTTTTTGTTTTTTGAATAAAATGTAATTTTCACCCATAAAAAAATACTCAGCACACAACTATTTACAACTAAGTACAATATACACTAACTAGCTAACTGTGTTAAGAACAATATAACAAACTAGCTTTTGCCCGTGACTTCGTCCGCGCGGACTCAGTTTATGGCGATTAAACGTAACATAATATGTCCTTCCCCAGGGTTTAAACTGTGTCCATTTCCTTCAAGTTTTTAGTCGTAAAAAGGTAAAAGAAAAAGTTACTTTCGCTTTGATAATATTAAGTACTAGCTGCGCCCCGCGGTTTCACCCGCGTTATGGATGATTATGATGATGATGAAAAGTATCCTATGTGTTATTCCAGGGTATAAACTATTTCCATTCCAAATTTCATCAAAATCCGTTCAGCCGTTATCGCGTGAAAGCTCTCCAAACAAACAAACAGCCAGACAACGTTTCACTTTTATATATTAAGTACTAGCTTTCGCCCGTGACTTAATCCGTGTGGACTACAGTTTATCACGAAAAAAGCATCCTATGTTCATCTAGGATATTAAGAACAAATGCAAAAGTATAGCACCAACGCTCTTGATGTTTTTTGACTGACTTATTATTTCGTTTCCATGGCAACCGTTCCTTACAGCGAGTAGTCAACATTTTCCAGTTTTCCCGTGGAAACTTACAATTTTCCGGGTTTAAAAGTATCCTATGTTGGTCTCTATATTTAACAGTACCTATTTACAAAGCTTCACCAAAATCCGTCCAGCCGTTATCGCGTTAAAACTCCCCAAACAAAGAAACAGACGAACAACGTCTCACTTTTATATATTTGTGTGGATCATAATATATTTGTCTATGGTGTGGATATACGAGTATAATATAAATCTTCTAAGAAAAACTCCAGTAAGAGACTAGTAGGTAATTCAAAATCTATGGCAGCAACGATCGTGGTGTTTTTAGACCACAAACAACTGCATTATCACTCACTTGTTATTATTTCGTTTCCATGGCAACATGTTATTGCGTTCTATATTTTTGATACCTTGGGTTACATTATTCCAGTTTTCATAGGGATTTCTAATTTTTAGAAAATTAATATACTGCCCATGTCACTCGTTGATAATGTAGCTTTATGTAAGTGAAATAATTTTTAAAATCAGTTCAGTATTTTTCGAGTTTATCCATTACAAACGAACATACAAACAATCAAATCTTTCCTCTTTATAATATTTGTGTAGACTAAGTACAAGATAAAGTAACTAACTAGCTAACTGTACTGTACTGTAGCTATGTTAAGTACAATATAACTAGCTTTTGCCCGCCAATTCCTCCGCGCGGACTACAGTTTATCGCGATTAACAGTATCATATGTCCTTCCCCAGGGTTCAAACTGTCTCCATTTCCATAAAGTTTTTAGTAGTGAAAAGGTGAAAGACTAACTAAGAAGGGTACTTTCGCTTTGATAATATTAAGTATGGATACTGTAAATTTGATAATACTATCACACTAATATTATAAATCACAGAAGTGTAGCGACTGTCTTATACAGGCCAAGCAGAGCTTACAGTTTTTAAAATGAGAACATTTAAGCGGAAAACATCGTACGCACGATATATAACTCCATACATTAGAACATACAAAACGTCATTTAATGCATAAAAACCGATTAGCGCCATTTATCTTTGAAGTTCGAAGTGTAACAAACGTATACATGTTTGTTACTCCTTCACGCTCAAACGGCAGAACAGATTTGGATGAAATTTGGTTCCAGGACAGCTTATAACCTTGATAACACTAAGGCTATTTTTCATCACTGTCATCATCCATCATCATAATCCATGCGGTTGAAACCGCGGTTGCAGCTAGTCTACTTATATTACAACTTAAAATTTTACAAATAGTAGGTACGACCTACCACTCCTTTGATATGTAATGATTTATTTAATTGTCTAATGATTAATAAATAAAATGGAGTTGGTGGTAAAAATAAGATTTAAATTAATAAACACGTGTTTTTTCATAAACACAGTGTTGTAAAAATCAAATGGGTAGGTTCCGAACAAAAATAAGTATAATGTAAAACGTTATACTATAAATAACTAGCTTAAAAGCTAAAAAAAACACGCCTGCCCTGGCAAAAAAGAGCTTTTACCAAAAAAAAAATTGTTGGAATGGGTTATTTCATGATGATGATGACCTTCAATTTGATACCCATATTGTAAACTCCGAAGAAAAAATATTTTTTTCGAGTTTGAAAATGGTGCCAAACTGCCGCCATATTGAATGTTTTCAAAAAAAAATAAAAAAATATAAATTATGTTACTCGGGGGATGTAAGGATTCTAACGATACGCCATATATCTAAATCTGTTCAGGCATTTAAAAGTTATGGTGGAATAAAGAAACTCACAAACAAGCATACAAACATACATGAATGCTAAAAACATAACACTCCTTTATCGGGCAGTCGTGTAAAACGATAAATGCGTTTATTTTTTTCATTTATTGTCGGGTTGTTAGTGCTCGACATTTGAGTTGTAAGATTCCAGGACAGACAGAAATACATAGATAGATATACATATATACATAAGTGAAGTTAAGTAAAAGCTTTCAAATAAATTATGAAGTTTTAGGTAATTATCTAATGTTTATTTCATTGTGTTTTCTTCCAGAATACATAATGAAATATGCAAATCGTGGAATGGTATTGTTTTCAATCAATTTAATCATTAAATTAATCAATCTCAGACTCCATGACTGCATAACTCTCGAAAGTTAAATCAGAAATCTTTTGCATTTCCTGTGAAATTAAATCATTAAGATTAGGTCGAAATATATGGTTTTCAATAACATGGTTGACTAAATCAGCTAATAAGAACTTTACAAACATTATTTTACTAATATAAGATATTCCAATGTTACAAAGTAAAAATATTCCAATGTTACAAAGTAAAAATATAATTTTGAGATGTATATTTTTATTAACATTTTCAAGAGTGAACGCTTTCTTGGTTTTACAATTCAAAGATCTAGACGAAAAAGATTTGGTGTCAAACGTCATGGATGCTGTCGATAAACGAACTGTACGAAATGCAGGGAAAAATGTTATGAATAACGTTGCTGTTCGAGGTATGGAATTAAAGGACTACTTAGGGTCGAGAAAATCTGGCAAATCCAGAAAATTCTTGAATAAAAAACTAGTAAAGAGAATCGTTCCACATGGATATGAAGTCAATAATTTAGAAGTTGACGACAAATTCAAAACTATATATAAGCCGCTGGTGCGAATACATAAGCAGAAACCAATATCCGATGCTGCTAATAATGGTAGAGATGAGAATAAATATGATTTGATGTTAGTTTTAGATGGAAATGAATACAACGATGTCGCCAATATGAAGAATGACGATTTGTTACTAAAACCATTCGCAAGTGATAATATGGACATCAAATACTTACCAATTGATGAAGATATTAAAGATGACAAAACTAGAGTCGAAAAAAATTATGATTCCAATAAACTCAGTAGATTTGAAATGCTTGACAAAATAGCTCATAAGAATGACAAACATTTGATAAAGGTAAAATATCGTGATGTCGGTTCCCATCGTGATGAAACGAACGATATAATACCTCTAAATTTAAAATCATTTAAATCTTTTTCAGATCATAAAGATCTCTTGAAACATGTCAAAAGAGAAAATGAACTCGTTGACGGCTGGAATTCAAAAGATATCTCTGATAAATTACTGTGGTTTGGTACGGTAGGACAGTTGATTTCGAAACACAAAGACAGAACACAACAACAGACAGATACAGAGAATTCGAACTCTGAACGTTATAATAAAGATGTCAAACGTTCAACTAATACAGATAATTATATTCACTTGGTAAAGAAAATTATTGAAATGCAAAAAAATAATAGAGAAAGTCCGATGCAAATAGAAAACCTAAGTGAAGTAAAGAATCATAAGTTTACGCCTGATAAATATGGGTTGAGTTTGGTTGGTGGTACTGCTAGTTTTGGTAAACTCTCAAAACGTTCACACTATATAGATCAATATTATGAAGTGCTAAAAAAATTGATAGAAATTTCCGAAAAATATAATCATGAACCAATTCCAATAAAAAGACAAAATGAAGTTATGAATAAAGTGGCTCAATTAATAGCCGATAAACAATTGGAGCCAGTTAGGTGGGAACCCAAAGTTAAACAGAGAAAAGAAAAGCAAACCCAAACTGATTTCCAAACCGCGAATGAGTACAATTTGTTAAGCCAACTAGCTCAACTTAAAGCCGATAAACTATTTGGTCCAGTCAAAGAGAGAACAGACAGGAACTTCGATGATTTCCAAACATCGAACAAGTATAATTTGTTAAACCAAATGTCTCAATCGAAAGCCGATAAACCATTCGGTCTAGTGAGGGGCTCTAAGAACAGAAAAGACAGGAGCTTCGATGATTTAGAAACATCGAATAAGAACTTATTAAGCCAATTGGCTCAACTAAAAGCCGATAAACTATTCCGTCCACTGCATGACAAAGATAAACAGAAAAAAGAAAGTAAAATCGATCACCGAAAAAGGACGAAAATATACAATTTGTTAGGCCAACTGTTTAAAAACCAAAAGGAAAAAAAAACTAGGATGCTCCGTGCTAATGAAAAGTCTGGAGAAGAGGAGGGTTGGAAGCCAAAGTTTTCTTGGGACCAACCTGAAGAAGTAACAACAGCGGCGCCAAAGAGTGTTATGGCACATTATCCTTTTTGGAATTACTGGACGGTAATAAACGCGTAGTCGGGAATGAACTTCAGGGACGCGGTGCGGTCGGGGCAAAAAACTATATGTTAAATTGTACGAGCGATACCGCTTTTGAAGCGGCGCGGAGTCGAAGACTTTCACGTGTCCCGCACCGCTGCGCTGAGGTTCAGTTCCTGGAACAAGGTGTAGACCACCGCTACAGGACGCAGCAGGCATTTTAACATAGTACATGTTGGTAGGTCCCGTTTCTTCCATGGAACATGACATCATCGGACAAAATTACTATTACTGTTCTCAGCGTTCATGTATGTATGTGAGTTTCTTTATTCCACCATAACTTTTAAATGCCTGAACATATTTAGATGTATGGGGTATCGTTAGAATCCTTACATCATCCTGAGTAAAACACGGCATAATTTTTTTGATAAAATAATACCATTTTGCCTAGTATGCCACCATTCTCAAATGCAAAAAAAAAATATTTTTTTAAATTTTTTACAATATGGGTATCAAATCGAAGGCCTTGATGAGCACATTTCAACAAGATATAATTTATTGGCATGAAATTTTTCAATTCGTTTTTAGGCGGCAGGCGTTTATATCTCTTACTTTGTTTATATACTTGTTTCGTTTCATCCATACCAATAAATAAAAGTGAAACGTTGTCTGTTTGTTTGGCGAGTTTTAACGCGATAACGGCTGGACGGATTTTGATGAAATTTGAAATGAAGATAGCTTACACCCTGGAATAAAACATGGGATACTTTTTATCGCGGAAAATTATAAGTTTCCACGGGAAAACTGGAAAATGTTGAATAATCGCTGTAAGGAACGGTTGGTAAGGAACGAAATAATAACAAGTCTGTCAAAAAACATCAAGAGTGTTAGTGTTCTACTTTTACATTGGTTTTTAATATCCTAGAAGAACATAGGATGCTTTTTTCGCGATAAACTGAAGTCCGCGCGGACGAAGTCGCGGGCGGGAAAGCTAGTAATCATAAATAAAGTAAAAAAAAACCATTAAACTCTCATTATAAAACTGAAAGTAACTATCTCTCTCTCAATTTGTTACCATTTCACGAATAAACGGCTGAACCGATCTTGATAAAACTTAACAAGGAGATGTACCATCATTAGGCTTCATGACGAAGACAAAGGTTTTTTTTTAAATCATGGATATAGATAAAAAAGTAGCGGCTGAACCGATATTGATGAAATATACCACGGAGTTTTAACACGTAGTTGGAGCTTTTGTAGATTCTGTGCCCTGGGTACGCATAGAGAATACTTTTTATAGCTGTAATTTGCGCGGACAAGTTGCGGGCAACAGTAGTTGGAGCTTTTGTTGATTTTGTATTTATTCTGTGATTCTGTGCCCTGGGTAAGCAAAGAGAATACTTTTTATAGCGATAACTGTAATCCGCGCGGACAAGTTGCGGGCAACAGTAGTTAGAGCTTTTGTTGATTCTGTGCCCTGGGTAAGCATAGATAATACTTTTTATAGCGATAACTGTAATCCGCGCGGACAAGTTGCGGGCAACAGTAGTTGGAACTTTTGTTGATTCTGTGCACTGGGTAAGCATAGAGAATACTTTTTATAGCGATAACTGTAATCCGCGCGGACAAGTTGCGGGCAACAGTAGTTGGAACTTTTGTTGATTCTGTGCACTGGGTAAGCATAGAGAATACTTTTTATAGCGATAACTGTAATAAGCGCGGACAAGTTGCGGGCAACAGTTGTTGGAGCTTTTGTTGATTCTGTGCCCTGGGTAAGCACAGAGAATACTTTTTATAGCGATAACTGTAATAAGCGCGGACAAGTTGCGGGCAACAGTTGTTGGAGCTTTTGTTGATTCTGTGCCCTGGGTAAGCACAGAGAATACTTTTTATAGCGATAACTGTAATCCGCGCGGACAAGTTGCGGGCAACAGTAGTTAGAGCTTTTGTTGATTCTGTGCACTGGGTAAGCATAGAGAATACTTTTTATAGCGATAACTGTAATCCGCGCGGACAAGTTGCGGGCAACAGTAGTTGGAACTTTTGTTGATTCTGTGCACTGGGTAAGCATAGAGAATACTTTTTATAGCGATAACTGTAATAAGCGCGGACAAGTTGCGGGCAACAGTTGTTGGAGCTTTTGTTGATTCTGTGCCCTGGGTAAGCACAGAGAATACTTTTTATAGCGATAACTGTAATCCGCGCAGACAAGTTAAACGGGCAACAGCTACTTATTAATAAGTAAAATGAACTGAGGAGGGTTATGTGTTTGGGTTGTATGTATGTCTGTTTGTTTGTATGTTTCTTAGGCGCATCCTACAGCCTAAACGCCTTGATGGATTTTGATAAATTAGGTATCATTGGATTCGTTTTGATCACGAGAGTGCTATAGGATATATGAAGTGTCAAGAGAAAACTAGTGTGGCGGCTTACAGCTGCCATAATGTATTTCCGACGGAACAAAAAATTATCAAAACCTATCGTGTGATGTATCAAAATGAATGTCTTTAAAAGACCATTCCAAAAATATATAATTCATTTACCTAAACAGTAGAAATTGCAAAGTAAAATATGTAACTAAATATAAAAAGTTAAAATTATATTACTACTAGTTTTCCCGCCCGCGACTTCGTCCGCGCGGACTACTTATCGCGAAAAAAGAGCATCCTATTTTCTTCTAGGATATTAAAAACTAATGCAAACGTAGGTATAGTACCAATGCTATTGATGTTTTTTAACAGACTTGTTATTTCGTTTCCATGGCAACCACAGACCATTCTGCGATGTCAACCGTTCCTTACAGTGAGTAATCAATATTTTCCAGTTTTCCCGTGGAAACTTACAATTTTCCGGGATAAAAAGTATCCTGTTGTATTCCAGGGTATTAAGCTATCTCCATTATAAATTTCATCAAAATCCGTCCAGCCGTTATCGCGTGAAAGCTCCCCAAACAAACAAACAAACAGACAACGTTTCACTTTTATATATTGTTATGGAATAATTTTGCGGACAGGTCCGTCCGCTAGCGCGGCTGAGAAGCAAATACCCGAGCATATGTTTGCGTCGTGCGTACCGCGGCCCACGCCTGCACTCCAGTCGGGTTTTTTGTATTTTTAATTGTTTAATTTCTTTTTTCAGTATGGCAAGACGATACACCAAGACAAGTGTAAAGGCAGTCTTATCCAAGTGGGAGACCTATGTATTAGACATGAATAATTATAATTTTTTAATTAAATTAATTACATTAATTACATGTAACGAATTTGGTCGTGGCACGGTGTAATGTGAATCAATCCTTCATCCTTCCCTTCCGTTTCTTTTTTATTACGGGCTTGGCAATAGTTTGACCACGATCTCACCTGATGGAAAGCGATGATGTGGTCGAAGGTGTAGCACGCTTGCCTAGTAGATACCTATTCACTCTTGACTTGAACACACCGGGGTTATAATTTACCGGAAACACTGACGAGGGCAGGACATTCCACTACCTTTTTGTTTTTTTTTTGTTTACCCTTAAGGCTCAGGCCGTTCATCTCGACTCAACCAAATCCATGTTAATGTTAATTTCAACTTTCCTTTGAGCTATGTTTGAACTCGTCGAGAGCGTTCGTACCTGCGTCAGGCCGGTCGCACTCCGCAACAAGTACAAATATTATACCTACACTTCGAGGGCGCAATATTCGGGTCAGTTCAGTAGAGTGTCAAGCGTGCGCTCGATGAGTCGCGCGCCATGTGCTTAACGATAAAGTACCTACTTACGTAAAGTTATTGACAAATTTTATTCGTGTTTTAATTATGAGTACCAAGAAGTAACCTAGAAGGAAGAAGTACTGCATAGCATTCGGCTGTTTGAATAGTGATATAAATATCGACTTTCACTCATTATAAAGCAAGGAAATCAGACACCTTTATTCATCAAAGTGAAAAACATATAGGATATAATCATAATCAACCAACGACACTTAAACGTAGGTAGGTATCTCACTAAACTTATCGGCGTTCTGAAAACGGGATAGATATGTAGTAAATATGAGGTAGTAGGTCTATTCTGATAAGAATGTCATTGTATGTAATATAACTATCATAATTTATAGTAATAAGTAATAACATAATACATTATTACTTATTTATTCTGTTACAACATCTAAGTCAATAATTATTGTTTCCAAATTCACGTTATTTTATCTTAGTTTATTATTTAATTATGGAAATTATTCAACAGAAATTACTACTTCTGCAGTTTTACTTTTACGAAAATGAGATTGGTTTCGAAAATATGTTCAGAAAGAAATTAGTTATATAAAGACGACTGTCGCTTTTTTCAAGTTGATTTTATTTTAATATAATTAGGAACAAACAGCATGCATTTAATGCGTTGTCCTCGAGTTGTGATAGCTACCATGAAAGTTTCAGCCGGAAAGCTAGTAGTTTTTCAAGTTGATTTTATTTTAATATAATTAGGAACAAACAGCATGCATTTAATGCGTTGTCCTCGAGTTGTGATAGCTACCATGAAAGTTTCAGCCGGAAAGCTAGTAGTTTTTCAAGTTGATTTTATTTTAATATAATTAGGAACAAACAGCATGCATTTAATGCGTTGTCCTCGAGTTGTGATAGCTACCATGAAAGTTTCAGCCGGAAAGCTAGTAGTTTTTCAAGTTGATTTTATTTTAATATAATTAGGAACAAACAGCATGCATTTAATGCGTTGTCCTCGAGTTGTGATAGCTACCATGAAAGTTTCAGCCGGAAAGCTAGTAGTTTTTACATGATACGAAATCACACAAAGACCATTTTCAAAAAAAATACTTGTTTTACCTTTGATCGTTTTTCACAAATCATCTTTAATGTGCACACTTTTATGTAACACTGCTTTATTATTAACATAGATAAAAATAATGCTTATTTTTTTCTTAATTTTTAAGATTAAGTTCAAGAGGTCTATAAATAAAACATTAGGCTTAATTTTATATTTTTTATTATAAAAATTGAAAGCTAAATTCGAGAGAGCAAAGCATTGCACACAGCCTATTTTTTCTCAATCTTAGATATAAAATGTGGAACGTTTACTCAGAAAGTATATTAGTGTCATTGTATGAGTACGCCTATACAATTTGTGCCTGAGCTCAGCTCCAAACGAGGACGTTCCCTAAACGAGGTTAACCCTAATTGAGGACTTCCCCGTATAAGGACTTCTCTAACAAGGTCAATCTCTAACCAGAATGTCCCCAAATGACACCATCCTCAGGAAAACCCTACATGAGTACATAAATAGGCGCGCACGCCACAGTTGTTGGCCCATAAGATAGACCAGGAGTTATTGACTAGTCAGTCCTTCTGGTTAACACTTAAAAGCATTACTTAATATATAATTTGTTTTTTGTCACTACACTAATGTTTTAACTTACTTTTATAAGTAATTACGGGTAAGACCTCGTTTGAGTAATGTCCTCATACTAGGAAGTCTCTAAACGAAATCGACTCCAAACGAGGACATCACCAAATGAAAGCCCCACTAGAGGACATCCCCAAAAAAGGCCAACCCTAACCGAGGAAGTCCACAAATGAGGCTATCTCTAAACAATGCCCCACACGAAAGTCCCACTAGAGGACATCACCAAAAGAGGCCGACCCTAACTGAGGACGTCCACAAACGAGACCTTTAAACGCCTCTTCAGACGAGACATCCTCAAACGAAAGACCCACTAGAGGACATCCCCAAAAGAGGCCGACCCTAACCGAGGACGTCCACAAACGAGGCCTCTAAACGACTCTCCAAAAGAGACATCCCCAAAACGAGAGCCCCACTAGAGAACATCCCCAAAAGACGCCGGCCCTAACCAAGGACGTCCTCAAATGAGACCTCTAAACGACTCACCAAACGAGATCTCCCCCAGAACAAACCTACATGAGTACGTAAGTCGGCGCGCACTCTACGCCACAGTTGTTGTCCTTAGAAGACATGAGGACGTAACCGTCGTTGCCCCACAGGTTGGACCAGGAGTTCTTGACCAGCCAGTACTTCTGGCCGTTCAGGATGCCGTAGCCGACCGCTAAGACGGCGTGGTCCAACTCTTCTACGGTGTTCTTGCTGTAAAGAGGAAGAGAAATTAAAACTTTTATTAAAACACCCGATGTAAAAATAATCACAGATAAATTATTTATGCTGATTACGTACTAAAAAATATATTCTTTTACATCATCGTCATCATCATCAACTTATATTTGTCCACTGCTGGACGTAGGCCTCTCCTAATGAACGCCAATGAGCTCGGTCTTCAGCTCCCCGCGTCCATTTTATTCCAGCCGCTTTTCGCAGGTCGTCACTCCACCTGGACACAGGGCACTCTACACAACGTTTGCCTAAACGTGGTCTCCAGTAGAGAACTCATCTACCCCAAGGTTATCGGTTCTTCTGGAAATGTGACCAGCCCACTACCACTTTAGCTTGCTTATCCTTTGAGCTATGTCGGTTACCTTGATTCTCCGTCGGATATCTTCATTACGAATCTTGTCCTTCAGAGAAACTTCAAGCATAGCTCGCTGAACGACCTTAAATTTGTGGACTAGTCTGACTGTGAGTGTCCACGATTCGGCTCCGTACGCACTGATTGAAGACTCTTTCCAAAAAGTTAACCATCTTTTTCCCCCTGTGATTTCTACAGCCGTTTAGACCTATTTTCGTACTCCCACTTTGGAATCTAAGTCTCTCATACCCACATAAAACTCGGCACACTCAGATGATGAGGTAGACCATCCGAGTGTGCCGAGTTTGGTGCGAAAACCTGTACGACCAACGACCTACGGCTATACCTTTCGGTCAGCTTAAGAACTAGGTAACGAGACCCCCTGTTAATTTATTTGGGACAATTTCAGGGCGCAATTTGAGCGCGTGTAAATGAGAAAAGAAATGCTGTTCGTTGGTAAGCGCACTACTTGAGAACGGCTGGACTGATTTGTATGTTATTGTTTTAAATGTTCCTAATAGTCCGCATTAGGTTCAATAAAAATTGAAAAAATCCCCGGAATTTTTTCAAATTCTGAAAAAGTTTAACGTTCTTTTTTCGATAGGATATTTGTATAAACTCAAACTTTACTTGAATGCTTGGTTCGACAGGCTTTCCTTTAGCGGACCTCATGGCACGTTCAAGTTAAAACAAAAAGTTTCCAACGATGGATATTCGTTCTTTACATCATCATTCACGCGGGAGACACCGCGGGGCGTAGCCAGTATTATTTAGTATTAGCTGAAACACCCGCGACTTCGTCCGCGCGGACTACAGTTTATCGCGAGAAAAAGCTTCCTATGTTCTTCTAGGATATTAAAAACCAATTCAAAAGTAGGTATAGCACCAACGCTCTTGATGTTTTTTGACAGACTTGTTATTTCGTTTCCATGGCAACCGTTCCTTACAGCGAGTAATCAACATTTTCCAGTTTTCCCGTGGAAACTTACAATTTTCCGGGATTAAAAGTATCATATGTTTTATTCCAGGGCATAAGCTATGTCCATTCCAAATTTCATCAAAATCCGCCCAGCCGTTATCGCGTGAAAGCTCCCCAAACAAACAGACAACGTTTCACTTTTATATATTGGTATGGATCATTGGGTGAAAAGCTTAGCAGCGGAGTGAACATTATATCGTCGCTCACCAACTAGGTTCGTAGTAAACGCCGTGCGAGTAGAAACTAAAGGTTTTCTTGGACGCGTCGATCGCGACCGAAATGGGACCGTGCTTGAAGATCGCCAGCTGAAATGTCAATGTTAATTAATTATATAGTATTTAACTACAAATAAAAATAAAAACATTTTGGGTCATAAAAAAGCCCATTTCCCGTCCAAAATACTGACTGCACAGCAAAATACCTCAAAATATTATTATGCAACGATATCATTTTTAACTAAAACCACATGTTCAACTCAACCTAAGTAACCTACCTATTTTTTTAGGCGCAAATCAAATAGTAAATGAACATGACAGTTAATTAGATGTACAATCAGTATTTATGATATGAAAATCATATTTTTAAATATAAATAAAACGGCTAAAAACTCATGAAAAAGATCGAAAATACTCCGACCAGTTTCGGATTATTTTGCGCTCGTCGCGGCTTGTCGGCATAACACTCCCAGATGAAGGACTTCAAAATAGTCCGAAACTGGTCGGAGTATTTACGAACGTCAGCAACGTAGCGCTCGTCGCGGCTTGTCGGCATAACACTCCCAGATGAAGGACTTCAAAATAGTCCGAAACTGGTCGGAGTATTTACGAACGTCAGCAACGTAGCGCTCGTCGCGGCTTGTCGGCATAACACTCCCAGATGAAGGACTTCAAAATAGTCCGAAACTGGTCGGAGTATTTACGAACGTCAGCAACGTAGCGCTCGTCGCGGCTTGTCGGCATAACACTCCCAGATGAAGGACTTCAAAATAGTCCGAAACTGGTCGGAGTATTTACGAACGTCAGCAACGTAGCGCTCGTCGCGGCTTGTCGGCATAACACTCCCAGATGAAGGACTTCAAAATAGTCCGAAACTGGTCGGAGTATTTACGAACGTCAGCAACGTAGCGCTCGTCGCGGCTTGTCGGCATAACACTCCTAGATGAAGGACTTCAAAATAGTCCGAAACTGGTCGGAGTATTTCCGATCTTCTTTTTCGTGAGTTTTTAGCCGATTTATTTATATTTAATATGAATATCACTCGCGTTAGTTTTCAAAATCAATCATATTTTTGTTGTAAAAGTTATTTAAATGATGAATTAGGAATTGACAGGTGATTAGTTATTTGATGTGCAATTAAAAATAATCCATTTAGAGAGAACAATTAAATGAATTAGTAACATTCGTCTAAAACATGTGAACCCACAGAAAGGCTGGTGTAAAGTTTGTTCCAATATGTTCTAACTTTCGACGCACATTTTTTTATTATTCTATTGCATGACGAATCGAGCAGGTCATTCGCCTGATGGTGAGCATCACGCCTGCCACAGTAACAGTGCCACCCAGAACTTTGGTTACAATAAGTTGCGCGTCACTGCACCGCGCGCGTCATCTAAGACATTGTGTAATTTCGCTGGAAACATTGGCCTTCAAACCGAAACACAGAAATGTTTGCACACTACTACACTCCTGCTTGGCGGTTGAATATCTGGCAAAGAACATTTATAATTGACGCTAATTAAGTAGGAAAAAAGCAAATCGAACAGTCCAGTTTATTAGGCACATATGATCATAATAGTCAATCTATTTTATATCTATACTAATAATAAAGCATAAGTAACAAAATGACTGTACAATGAAGATAATTAATTTAAAAAAAACTATCTTGGGGGCTTAAAATAAGGTACTGAACAAGAAAATTATATATATATACAATGTGTCTGGTCACCGGTGTCGGAGACTTAAGGGGGATTAAATGTGGGGATTTTTATCGACAAATCACTATTTCGATTTTCTCTTGGCCTCTCCATACTAAAATGGCAGCCATTTTGTTTTTTTTTACTTCGCAGCTCAGACGCCTACACTGATTTAATCATTGCTATCGATGTAGACGTCTTAGGAAGACGAAAGAGGTATCATTTGAAAGCTAACAATGAAGACAATCAATTTATGATACATTTTATTCAATATCTTTTTCACAAAATAACATAACAATATTAACAAAATAAAAATCGTATTTAATTATTGCATTTTTTTAGTTTTTTAATTTTTTTATGAAAACTAACCTGTCAAGCTATTTTTTTTTATTGTATTATCATAGTACAAGATATTTCCATTAAAATAAATCTTACATCAAGGTCCTAAGTTAAATATTTTCGAAGCTATGATGGTTTAAATATGACCCTTAAAAACTCTATTAATAGCACACGTCAAACAATAGACTCAAGACCCCACATTCAATTGGCGTGTCGTAAGACAGGCAGCTGTTCTTTGACTCATACATGTTTAGAAAGAGACATGTATAGGGTGTGAATGAGACAAAATTGCGGCTCTACTCAGGTCAGGATACAATTACAGGTAGTCGTCCCTTGCCTAGCGTTGTGATTACATTCTTATCTGCTGAAGTACTGTGCGTTGCTATTTTCTAACCTCTGCTTTGTGTTTTGGACTCGTTTTGTTATTTTAGTTAACTTTCGTTAACTGAAATGGAAGAGCGTCGTTTTTCAAGCCGCGACGTGGCCAACATCCATTTTGTGTATGGATTTTGCGACGGGAACGCGAATGCTGCTGTAAGAGAGTATGCGAGAAGATTCCCTGATAGACCTACGCCGAATGCTCGCACGTTCATCAGATTGCACTCGAATCTCTCCGAATATGGAATAAGAAGACCCGCTAACGAACGTACTCGTTTGGTGTCTCCGCGAGAGGAAGAAGAGGTGTTGGATTTAATAACGCAAGACCCACAACTGAATGTCCGTCGCATTGCGATTAGACTCGGTCTATCGAAATGGACAGTTTGGCAGATTTTAAAACGGCAAGGATTGCATCCATTCCATTTTAGAAGAGTCCAGGATTTAATTGGACCTGACGTCGCCCGAAGGACAGTTTTTTCTTCGTGGATATTACGAGAAGCGCGATCCAATCCCAATTTTTTAAAGATGATTATGTGGACCGATGAAGCAACTTTTACAAGATCTGGATACACAAATCATCGGAACGAGCACCTGTGGCTCCAAGAAAACCCGCATGCAGTGAGACCCAGTAGCTTTCAGCACAAGTTTTCGGTAAATGTTTGGGCTGGAATGATAGACGATATCCTTATTGGGCCTCTTATTTTGCCCGCTACATTAAATGGCCCAAGATTTTTGGAATTCCTGCAGAATGACTATCAAGACGCATTAAGCGAATTGCCATTGACGTATAGGGCAAGAATGATACTCCAATTAGATGGAGCTCCGGCACACTTTGCGGTAAATGTGAGAAATTACTTAAACAACACATATCCAACATGGATTGGACGAGGTGGGACGATTGCTTGGCCGCCGCGTTCCCCGGATTTGACACCCCCAGATTATTTTTTATGGGGCACAATAAAGCAGAAAGTGTACGTTAACGTGCCCAACACAAGAGAAGAACTAATTGAAAAAATATTACAAGTCGGGGATGTAATGAGGGCGAACAAAGCCATGATAAAAAGAGCTACACAACATGTGTCAATTAGGGCAACTGCTTGTCTACAACAAAACGGAGGACATTTTGAATCGTGGCTGTAGTACCTAGTTTAGATGGTATTAAATTAATAAATGATAATTAATGGTTTTACTTTGTTCTTTTCTTGCCTTTTCCCATCCCAATCATCATAGCTTTGACGTGTGCTATTAATAGAGTTTTTAAGGGTCATATTTAAACCATCATAGCTTCGAAAATATTTAACTTAGGACCTTGATATAAGATTTATTTTAATGGAAATATCTTGTACTATGATAATACAATTAAAAAAAAATAGCTTGACAGGTTAGTTTTCATAAAAAAATTAAAAAACTAAAAAAATGCAATAAATAAATACGATTTTTATTTTGTTAATGTTGTTATGTTATTTTGTGAAAAAGATATTGAATAAAATGTATCATAAATTGATTGTCTTCATTGTTAGCTTTCAAATGATACCTCTTTCGTCTTCCTAAGACGTCTACATCGATAGCAATGATTAAATCAGTGTAGGCGTCTGAGCTGCGAAGTAAAAAAAACAAAATGGCTGCCATTTTAGTATGGAGAGGCCAAGAGAAAATCGAGATAGTGATTTGTCGATAAAAATCCCCATATTTAACCCCCCTTAAGTCTCCGACACCGGTGACCAGACACATTGTATATATATTTTTAATGGCATAATATGTCTGTTTGTTTGTTTGCGCATCATGTAAAAACTACTGGAACGATAGCGAAGTGGTTTTCACTGTTGGATAGCTTAGGATTTGACTTAAAACTGTGGTACTTCTTATCATCCTATGATAAGAAGCCAAACAATCGATAAAACTATTTGACGACTGAATAAATGTAGTATATTGTACTTTATAGGTACGTTAGGTCCTGTATTAACACGTGATAGACTACTTTTAAATGAAATGATTAGCTTTGTCCACGGCTTTGTCTGCGTGTTAATTTTTCTGGGTTGTAAAGATCCTATGTATTATTTCAGAACCAAAAGCACCAATTTTATCAAACTTCGTTCAGCCGTAAAATGTTTTTTTATTAATTGCTCGACTTCTACTCATTGGATTAAGATACCAAGTACATCAGTTTTTAAGTCAAACCCTCAGCTATCCAACAGTGAAAACCACATTTCAATCGGTTCAGTAGTTTTTGTGTAAAAACTCCAGTTGGACATACAGACAGATTTTAGAGCCGTTGTATTCTTGTTCTGTAGCTCATTTTTTATCCTCGAGGCGTATTTTTTTATTATCTTCTTTGCACATACTTTTTGTTACTTAATAAAATAAGAAATAATAATATGTACATCAGCAAAGTAACAGCGAAAACACGACTGCCCAGGCAGAAACAGAACCTTTCAAAAAAAATATGCCTGTGTCACTCGGGATGATGCAAGGATTCTAACGACACCCCATACCTACATCTAAATCTGTTCAGGCATTTAAAAGTTATCGTGGAACAAAGAAAACCACATACAAACATACATGAACCCTGAAAACATCACACTCCTTTTTCGGGCAGCGTTACATAAAAACCTGTTAAGCACTTCAAGTTTTTATTTCTTTTAAATATTCAGGATAATTCACACCAATTGCCTGGCCCCAAACTACAATACCCTTTGCTATGGTTAATAAACATACATAGATTCATACATCCATGACTCGCAAACATCACACAAATCATTGCACCTTGCGGGATTCGAACCCGCGACCGTTGAATGACTTCGCAGTTTGAGTCACTGATCACTCGGCCAACCGGTTGTCTTCGCTTCAAGTTGACAACAATTCGGGATATATTTTCACTAGATACAGCAACAAGTCAATAAATACAACAAAACAAGCAGCAAATGTAGATTAAAATACTAATCTATACACTTTTTTTTTTTTCTAAGTGCATTGTAATCGAGTTGTGAGGGACCCTGAAACTTTCAGCCGGATAGCTAATCGGCAAGTGCTCGAAATTTGAATTGCAAGATTCCACCCGGAACGACAGACGGACAAACAAGAAAGTTACATGATAAAAACGTGGTAAAATACTCACTCTTAGCGCATTTTCGTTGTTAGTGGTGACATTGACCCAGCCCTTGATGGATGTCACAGAGGTCACATTGTCGATGTGGCAGTATCCGTCCTGAAAACGAAACAAACAATGTATGTGTGTATGTCGAATGTATGTGAGTATGTCGAATGTATGTGTGTATGACAAATGTATGTGAGTATGTCGAATGTATGTGTGTATGTCAAGTGTATCTGAGTATGTCGAATATGGTAGTGCTGGCCTCTGGTGTCACAGTTTGTCAGGCCACCCGAGGGCTTCAGACGTTGCTTAAGGACTGCTTTTAATGAATAACAGCGGGGACCGACAGCTTGACATGCTTTCCGAAGCACGGAGCGATGGAAAAACGCACATTACTTGGAGTCATTGGTGCGTAAAATTGTTGTACATACATAAAAACTTGAAGTCGGCAAAAAAAAAATATGACATACCTGTCCCAAGTAACCTCCATAATCTTCTTCCAAGGGTAGTCCATGTTTCATGATCCACTGGTAAGCGCGGAAGTCCTCGCCGCCGTCGCAACCATTGTTGCCGAAACTGAAATACGACATTCATTGTTTAAATACGACTTTCATTGCTGAAATAGGAAGTTCATTGCTGAAATAGGACGTTCATTGCTGAAATAGGACGTTCATTGCTGAAATAGGACGTTCATTGCTGAAATACGACAATCATTGTTTACTCATCATCAACATCATCTGCCGGAACACGTCCACCGCTGTACATAGCCCCCCCCCCCCCCTCCCCACCCCATCCCGCTCGCTGTTTGCTTCCATCGGCTCCTCGAGACTCACCACGTCATCAGTCCACCTCTGGGAAGCCGTCCTACGCTCCGTATTCTGATCCGTGGTTGCAATTCGAGAACCTTTCATCCGAAACGGTTATTTTTTATCCGATTCCTTTGGTGCATCCTACATACTTAGGGCTGGTTTCTATATATGAAAACGAACTGTTTTCGCTTACTGTCCGTCAGCTTTTGACATGAACGCCAACAAAAAACATCAAAAGTAAGGAGGCGTTGGAAAAAGACTTATTTCAATTTTAAAAGCTTGATAGACTGATAAATGAGATGTCATGTTATCTTAATCTCGAGAATGACATATAAGATATAAGTGTCAATTATACCATAAGGCGACATGTTTTTTTTTAATAATAATATATTCAGGACATTTCCTCACCAATTACCTAGCCCCAAACTAGGATACCCTGTGCTATGGGCACTAGATAACGGATAAACATACATAGATAAGAATATTAACATCCATGACTTGGAAACAAACATTTCTGCTCATCACACAAATGATTGCACCTTGCAGGATTCGAACCCGCGACCGTTCGATTTCCTACCTAGGATCTCTAGCCACTAGACCAACCGGTCGTCACCGGTCTAGACGCTATATTATCCCCCCTCCCCCGTCCCTCCCCCGATTCCAATTATAATGATTGAAGGGGTAAAGGGGTGGCAAAGATAGTATGTGGGCAAAACCGCGGGGAGCAGCTAGCGTAAAAAGCAATCTAAAATGATACAAGAAAATAACAAATATTTTTGTTTTTTTATATCAGTTAGCGTAAACATGTATAATTATTTTGTAATGGAAAAATTTGGATCACGGACGAGATCAAATTTTTTAATATTTTTTTCCTTTATATAATAATTATATATAAAAAACATTAATACATAACTTAACCGTAGAAAGCCTGGGCAGGTCCAAAAATAAATAATACAAAGAAGTCGCATCGTTAAAGTAACAGAAAAAACACTACTGCCCTGCCGAAAATCGAACTTTTCAAAAATATTTATAGCCTATGTTACTCGGAATGATGTAAGGGTTCTAACGATACCCGTACGTCCAAATCTGTTCAGGCATTTAAAAATGTATGGTGGAACAAAGAAACTCACATACATATTGTTACGCCGGTCGATTCTTAGAAAAACAGTAGGTAACAAAATGTTCGAGAAGGGTGGCTGGATGATGCAATACCTACATTTAAAGGAACATTCTGGAATACACTAATGGAGCGTAGGTACCTACAGAAGTTTCCAGAGCGCGTAGGTATATACTTACGGGCGCGGCAACTCAAAGGCACCGCCGACCTTAAAGTTCAAATACCTACCGACTACTGTTAGTACATACGAGTACATACGAGTACCTTCTGGAAAGATCCGTCGCGGTATAAATAGGGCGCGCATCGGCTGTCTGGGACAGTTTTGATTTGGCATTCGGAACGAAACGATCATAGTGATTCGAAGCGAGTATTCAGAGATAATTGATAAGTGTGTACAGTCGAGTTAAAAGGTGTTTGAGTGTTATTTGTTGGATTAATTTCTTTTTGTGGGGTTTCGAATAAAGGTGTTTGTTTTTGGTTTAATTGGCATACATTTATGTTATCCTAACCACAGCTCGTAGCAATATATACAAACAAACATATATATATATACACGAACCCTGAAAAAAATACTTATTTTTTGGGCAGTCATGCAATTAACATTCAGAAATGGTGCTTACCCCCAAGAACAGTCGATAAGCGCTTGTTGACTCAAGCGCGCCAGATGTCCTCCGTTCTTCAAGAACAGAGCGCCCTCCACTGAACCCACTGTACCGAACGACCAACACGAACCGCATACTGATTGATCTGGAATTACAATTAGTAGAATGATATGGTGTTTAACTAGGGGGGGGGTGGAGTGCAGGGGGGGGGGTGTGGAGTGCAGGGGGGGTGGTATGCAGGGAGGGGGGTGAAGTGCAGGGAGGGGGGTGAAGTGCAGGGAGGGGGGTGGAGTGCAGGGAGGGGCGGAAGTGTAGGGGGCTGAAGTGCAGGGGAAAACGTACAAACGTTGGTGTTCTAAGGTCCAACCCCACCTTTCAAAAATTATTGGCGTTGTTGTTAGGATTCACGAAAAAAAAGAAGGATTATTACGTACTAAGTTCCTTAGTCTTAGATATTTTATGTAAACAAAGAAATGTCACGAAACGTCACTGTCAAAGTGACATGCCAGATGCCCAAAACTTAAAAAAACGCAAGGAGAAACAAATTCGAGTTCGAGAAAACAAAAACGAGTGAAACGGGGAATGACGGCTGCAGAAATGTTCTGCAGTCTTACCAGTGTAATAAAATATTTTCTATCAAAAATTGTTATCTTTATCATAACATTGTATGGAACAGATATTACGCTAAATTAATAGTACAAAACTATTTTTATTTTATATTTGATCAGATTAAGACTAGTTTTTTTTTCATATATAGTAAACTACCAATATAAAAGATATTTTTGCACTGTTATCCCCTTTGTTTACATAAAATATCTAACATTATGGAACAGAGTATATTATAGGAACAGAGTTATAGGGGGAATTATTGGCGCAGTCGATAGGATACGCGAAGATAAGTAGATAGATATATAGATAGATGGATAGATAACTCTTGATTGCACTAAAAAACTTAAATCATGGCACATCAACAATGACCTTAAAATAGTACAATCGGCGGCCTTATCACTAAGCAGCGATCTCTTCCAGGCAACCTTATATTAGAAAGCGAGAACATTTACATTAATGAACGATAGTGTGCATATGCCAGTATACATTTACTGAGATGAATATATAAGTACTAGGGTACTATAAACTCAAGGTACCTTTAACGGGAGTGACTGCTCCGAACAACCTCCAGTCGTACTCGGAGGGTAGCTTGTCTGCCATCTCGTCGAGCATAGACTCGCTGTATGGAAATGGTAGACCTGGGGATGACCACAGAAAAAAAAACGTGAGATCAGTTGTGATTAAAGTGAGTTTCCTTGGATACAAATGACTTATAGATTTACTAAAACCCTACTAACCCAATTTTGGTGAAATTTATTTGGAACATACTCAAGGTCTTCACGTTTTTCTTTCTAAGAATTATTTGAGTGGATGTATATCTGTTATTTGAATGTATGACCACTCAAACAACATACTAAAATCTACGCTCACTCAAACAACGTATTATTTTGTTATTTTTTGAGTGGACATATATGGCATATATGGTGTGTATATGTTGTTTGAGTGGTCATATCTGATGTCTGTTGTCTGTGTGATTAGTATGAGTGTACGTATATGTTGTTTAAGTGGAAGAATGTGTGTAACATTTACCCATATCTTCAGTAGCAGTTCTGGCAGTATATTTCCTTCCCCTGAGCGCTGCCAGTTCATCATCAGTGCGGTCTGTCAGATGGTTAACGGCCAATGAGAAACCGAGGCGCGCGCGGTTGTTTGAGTGGACGTATCTGTCAAAAATATTTATCACAAATTCAATTGACGCTAAATACCAATAAGATCTGTCAAACCCATACGAAAATTAAAAGGCCAGTTAAATGACTTCTACAGGTACGGCAGAGTGTCCTGGACATTCCGATAATTGTTTTTGAAATTTTTACACCAATTTCAATTTCTTCTTCTCATACTATTCACATTGATACCAGCAGGGCGACCGCTGTTGAGCGATCGCACTGTCCGTCCTTGTCATATCATAACACAATGACAAGGATGGAAAGTGCACTGGCATCGCTATCGCTATAGCTTTGAGTTAGGCGGTCGCAGGCCAGTCTTTCTAAGTTTTAGAAAAAGTAATGTTGAAGAGGTTATATGATTTCTTCACGGGTCAAGAGGTACTAAAACAGAAACAATTTACACCCCGGTAACTGCTATTTTTCTCGGTATGAATAAAGCTTTTGATTGTGTTGATTACAAATTACTTCTACATAAATTTCAAAGTACGGAATTAGAGGAAGTAGCAAGCGATTGGATTAAAATTTACTTAGCTGATCGTTGCGTAGAAATAGACAAAGTACAAAAAGATGTGAAAATAACGCGCAGGTCGAACTTTAAACTAAATAAATTTGCATTTCCACAAGGAAGTGTGTTAGGGCCATTTCTCTTTTTGACGTACCAAAATAATCTTCCTAATATAGCTCATCACGAAGCGATATGATATGTGGACGATACGATTTTAAGTACTTACGCGAGTGAAATGTCAAAATATAAACACGTACGAGCTAGAAAAAATGATGCATATAGTAAAATAATTAAGTGGCTGAGTAATAATAAACAAAAAAACCAATGTTAATACAAAACTAATACAATTTCATAATTATAGGATATATTTTGATACTGATTCTGACTCTGATTATGTAGTTTTTTTATCAGGTCTTGTCGTGTCTTTTGATATTGATCTATCAGCATAGTGTTTAATCAATAGATCAGCTGACAGTCACAGTTGTGCTGTGTGGCATCTCGCTCTCTTTTACGACTTGCTCATGCGCGGGAAAGATATGCAAACAGCAGCGGATGCTAACGACGCTAAGCCTCACCTCAAATTCTGCCTGAAGATGTTGAATCTCTTTAGGTGCTCGATTTCGCTTGCGTAATCCTTGCTGTGCTTCTGTTTGAACCTGTGGAGTTTGTTTTCAAATATTTTACTATATCATTCTGAATCTAAATTGATGTTTGTCTGAATAAACAACATCCACTTATACTATGGGGATGGGAGGTCTGTACTTAGGCACCAGGGCCGTTATTCACTATGCCATACGCAATGCAGAAAACGTGTGACGTCAAAGCTTGCTCAAAACATAAACTCGTTTTGTAAACGCGCGAAATCGAATTATGGAATTATGTATGCCACAAGCATAGAATAACCATCAACAAGTTTTTTTTATTTTAAACTAGATTTGCCCGCGGTGTTGGTAAATCTGTGTACAATTTTATTTTTATGTTTTTGTGTTCTTTGTAGAGACTTATTATTTACTGCTTTATTATAAGTGTAGATACGTGGAACTTGTGGAGGAGGTCGGAATGGGGAGCAGAAGAGGGACGTCAAGGTTAAGGAGAGGTGAAGGGAGAGGAGAGGGAGAGGGAAAGGAATGTTTGGGGAAGGTGGAGGACGGGGCGGGGAAGGGGAAGGGAGGAAGAATGGTTGGAGGGTATGAGAAAGGGCAATGGAGGTGGGGAACGGGCATTAGTTCAGAAATTCTGAAGATTTCTTGTAGGAGTACAAAAAATCAGTGGAATAGCGAATTTCCTTTTGGAAGTCGAACTCATGTTCAGTTTAAGAAATTTTACACTTGTAGATTTTGAAGGACTTGTCTAACAACACTGCTGCTATAAGCTGTCATTTCTGATAACTTCCATTCTCTATGTTTTTCTTACTGTGCAAATCACAATACCTTTTTTTACATGAAGAAATCTCGTTTCTTTGCTTCCAAGACGAACCCAACTGTTATGTATTCAAAACTACCCTCACCTTTCAAACTCGTCAGTAA